>OZ012739.1:10901716-11198780 GCA_963859935.3 Lathyrus sativus | reverse complement strand
CATAAGAAACCAATCCAATTCCAGTTTTGATTTCATATCCACTTTTATAATCCAATTCATCTCAATTATCTTAGTCATTTATGTTTGATTCATTGTCTTATCTTTACACTCCTTTCTCCTTCATCAATGTTTTATCCTATTGACTTTCGTTTGATAAGGTTCTTAATGAGGCGTATGGGCTCTCCCAATTTGAATTTTGATCTATGTCCTGAAAAACTTTTTTATATCTTTCTTATTTTTTTTATTAATATATTTCATTAAGATGATTGTCTCAACCTAATTGAAATACCTTCGATATTACCTTAGCACCCTTTTCTTTCTAAAAAATAGAAATAAATTGAGTCATTTTATTCTTTTTTTGAATGGTAGTTACAATCAGGGTTTAAAAAACGGTCATGATCACATTAAATTTTTTGCGATTTTGATGGATACAAGTGTTGCAACGTTGATTGCGATCGTCAAGATGTGAATTAACCATAATTTATATTCTTTAACATATAAAACGGTGATCACTAAAATGTGAATTAACTACAATTTATATTCTTCAATATATAAAACGGTGATAACAGTAACAATATCGTCAAATACTCATACCGTTTTATGACGTTCGTTTTCGTGGTTGCAGACTTTTTAAAACCCTAGTTACAATGTTATTATAGAAGAACAGATTGAAAAATTCCCACTAACATGAACCACCCAAGTTGTAAAATTAGAATATTAGTGGTCCGATTAAGAAGGATGGAGATTGTGATCTCATGGATGAGTATGTGGTTATCTCCAATGGTGGAATTCAGGTCCAAAATTCATGGTCCAATACATACACTTTACTTTCAGCTAGCTTACAAAATGGAGCTCCACTAGCTCTATATTGGGGTTCACGGAATAATGTAAAATTAAAAGTGAAATTCTTATCATAAACGTTTAAAGAGACCATTTATTTGATATTCTCCAAGTTTTATGAGTTTAATGATCATTCACATATACTATAGATTTTTTTGTTCATTAAAAGAATAAATAAATTCAATATTATTTATATTTTCTCTAATTAAAGTTCATATATATTCTTGTGTTGCTTTTCATCACTTATTTTTCTCTCTCTTTTTCTATTTGATGGACCAAACTAACAATGACGTCAAAGTTTAGAATCAATGTTGTTTGGATTATTTTTGCTAAAAATATTGGGTATTACTTTATCTATTTGGTTGAGAACTTACTGAAAATTTAAATTTGTCTTTCTATATTTCGTAAATATAACCTAATCAATATTCAAATAAAGGGTATAACAAGTGAACCACATTTCATTTATGCCAAAAAAATATTTCAAATGTATTTTCAAAATCATCTTTTTGTGTCGTTTTTAATACATACATAAAGAGTAAGTTCGATGATACCTTTATATTGGAAAACAAATAGAATGAATTTGGAGATGCATATCCTAAATATTTTTTGAGATAAAATAAGGTTTCTAAGGGTCATAATGAACAAGAACTTTTATAAATATGTGATTTTTCATCTCATGTTGACAAAAACACATCACACCAGAATAAACATATATTAAGATGTCACATTTTTCTACATCAACGGCACAAAACCCTCACTTGAGTTTAAGATCACAAAGTACACTTATAGATCTGAAATTCATATGCAAGAATTTTCTACAATACTCAAACAATCGAAGAGTTGTGAAACTCGAGTACTGTTTACCCTTGATTGACAATGAAGGGAAGATTCAGTTCAACAACTTTGAGCTGAAGACATATGAAGATTTAAGGGTTATGTGGAGTATAATTCATCGTTACGAACAAAAAGTCGGATACCGATATAGATAGATGTGAAAATTACGAGATCGATCAAAAATATTCTAATTTTGTTGCAACGTTCGGCTGAAATATAATGTTAAATTTTATTTTACATATTTATGTTAGAATATAATGTAATGATATATATTTTGATATTAATTTATGTTTTTCTTCAACTATCTATTATTAGTTTGTGGTTTAAGTTTACATAGTGCATTTCGATGATATATCTCCGTAAATTTATTTAAATATTAAAATAAGGGTTATTATGAAAATATACCTCACAAAATGATAGGTATATATAATTTCATTGCGTTCTAAGATGTACCTCTAAAAGCTAAAGATATATGTAATTTTTTCCACAACGAACTAGTATTCCATGCGATAGATAAAGTAATGCACTAAAATATTTGTCCAAAATGGGACTGAAATCTCAACATGGATGCCTATGAATGGGCTCTCATGAAGAATCAAATCTTTTTACACAATTTATTCACCTCATGAATATCTATTTAAGCCCTACGGTTTCAACATTTCGTTTGTGCACTAAGGTCATATACATTCCATATACTAATCAACTACTCTATCATGTCCATGGCTACACATATTCATAACCATGTAGCACTATTCTCTTTTATCATAATCTTTCACCTTGTTTCTTCCACATTGGGTGATCAAAACTCCAACAATAATTATATCATTCACATGAATTTATCAGCCATGCCAAAACCCTTCTCCAACCAACAAAGTTGGTACTTGGCCACCCTTTCCTCACTACTTGACATTACTTCTAATCAAGTAACAACAAACAATGATAATCTGAACTATATTTCTTCAAAAAAACTCACATATACCTACACTAATGTCATGAATGGTTTCAGTGCAATTTTGTCTCCTTTAGAGCTTGAAGCTCTAAAAACCATACCCGGGTATATCTCATCCATAAAAGACTTCCCTGTCAAACCAGACACAACACACTCACCTCAGTTCATTGGCCTTAATCCAATTTCGGGAACATGGCCTACAACACGATATGGAAAAAATGTTATCATTGGTTTGATAGACAGTGGTATTTGGCCAGAAAGTGAAAGCTTGAAAGACGACGACATGCCTAATATCCCTTCACGGTGGAAAGGACAATGTGAAAACGGTACTCAATTTGATTCGTCATTGTGCAACAAAAAACTTATAGGAGCCCGATTCTTTAACAAAGGATTGTTAGCAAGTAATCCTAACATCACAATAAGCATGAACTCGACACGTGACATAGACGGTCATGGTACTCACACATCAACCACTGCTGCTGGAAGCAAAGTCGAGGGTGCATCCTACTTTGGCTATGCCTCGGGATCAGCCATAGGTAACGAATACAAGAGACTCTATTTATGCGTATAAGTCCATATATAAAAATGAAAAAGATAACATAAACAAAACTATGAACTAACTTTATTTCTTATAACAGGCGTAGCACCACAAGCTCATGTATCCATGTACAAGGTTTTGTGGGAAGAAGGAGCATATACATCTGATACAATAGCTGCAATTGAAAGTGCAATAACAGATGGTGTAGATGTTCTTTCATTATCATTGGGTTTCGATAACGCACCTTTGTATGAAGATCCTGTTGCTATAGCAACATTTGCAGCTATGGAGAAAAACATTTTTGTATCTACATCCGCAGGGAACCGAGGACCCGTGCTCGAAACTCTACACAACGGAACACCATGGGTAATAACTAGATCAATAATGAACACAAATTTCTATCTACACATATAAATTCATATAAATATGAGCAAAATAACATAACTAGCTTTATATCTAACAGGTAATAACAGTGGCTGCTGGCACATTGGACCGTGAATTTCATGGCGATTTAACCCTCGGAAATGGAGCAGTAGTCACCGGTTTATCTCTCTATCCAGGGAAATTTTCATCAGAAAAATTTCCAATGATTTTCATGAACTCATGTGATGATTTGAAGAAACTCATCAAAGCAAGAAACAAGATCGTGGTCTGTGAAGACAAAAATCGAACACTTGGTGCGCAAACTGATAACTTAGACCGAGCAAAAGTTGTTGGTGGTGTTTTCATATCAAATAGTAATGAAGACATAACATATTACATTCAAACCAAATTTCCATCAATTTTCTTGAATCCAATAAACGGAGAACTCATCAAGGATTACATAAAATGCAACCCTAATAATCCAAAAACAAGCATGACATTTAACACCACCATTTTAGGTACAAAACCAGCACCAAGTGTGGATAGTTATAGCTCAAGAGGACCATCACATAGTTGTCCATTTGTATCAAAACCCGACATCACAGCGCCAGGAACACTAATCTTAGCGTCATGGCCACAAAACGTTCCCACAACAAAACTACAAACACAAAGTAATCTCTTCAACAACTTCAACCTCTTAAGCGGAACATCAATGTCATGTCCACACATTGCAGGTGTAGCCGCACTTCTAAAAGAAGCACACCCTAATTGGAGCCCTGCAGCCATTAGATCAGCTATCATGACAACATCAAACATGTTAGACAACACAAAAGCACTCATCAAAGATATCGGTAACGATAACCAACCAGCTTCGCCTCTAGCATTAGGATCTGGACATGTTAACCCTAATAGAGCACTTGATCCTGGTCTTGTTTATGATGCCGGAAAACAAGATTATGTGAATCTTCTATGTGCATTAAACTTCACACACAAAAACATCATGGCTATCACAAGATCATCTTCTAACAATTGCTCTAACTCTTCTTTAGACCTTAACTACCCTTCTTTTATAGCCTTTTTCAATAATGCTACTGTTCGTGAGTCAAAGGTTGTTACACAAGAGTTTCAAAGGACAGTGACTAATGTTGGGGAGGAACCAACTATATATGTAGCTAACATTACACCTATTGAAGGTTTTGATGTTAGTGTTGTTCCAAACAAGTTGGTGTTTAAGGAGAAAAATGAAAAGGTTACATATAAGTTGAGGATACAAGGTTTGAGAATGGAGGAAAATAACAAAGTAGTTTTTGGTTATCTTAGTTGGACAGATTCAAAGCATGTTGTTAGAAGTCCAATTGTGGTGACTAGCATTAACTCAGAACTAACACCTCCATAGATAGAACTTGCAATGTTTCTTTGAATATTGGTGATTGCTTTGTGATGAAGTTATCATCATGTTTTTACCAATAGTTGGTTTCAATTTTGTGATTTCTCATTAATAAGTTAAGTTAGTTATTACCAGGTCATTAGTATTTGGTGATTCAATTTGTTGTGTTTGGGTGTAATAATTTAGTTCAAGTTGTCTTTTACTTTTAATGTCTAGAGGTAGAATTGGTTACACTATGAAATAAATTGCTTTTATTTTAAGTAATTTAAATTCCGCTTTATTATCTCCTTGCCATTATTGTTAATGTCTTCTTTTCCACTCCTTTACGATTTATTGCATGATTGATATGTTTAACACATTAGCACTCATTGTTATATTCATTTTCAATTATATATCATGTTTAAAACTCTGTTTGCAACGATAATTTGAAATATCAGATTTATTTCCGCAACCATGTCCAACTAAATTTCTAGAGTCCGGATGTGAGGATCGTCGTTCCGACGGGACTCGGTAGATTCAATTGTCATATAGTTTTAATATTGACTTGTTTTTACGATTCCAATTTTTAGTTTTAAAATCCAAAGGTTTTGCGCGAAAGCGAAAACACTTAGTTATTAATCAACAACACGATAGTGTGAGACTCATATCTGATATTAAAAATTGGATATAATTTTTAAAATTTATTAGTTTATAAGACACATAGTTCTACTTTTTAGAATATTTATTTATAAGAGTTAAAACTCAATTTTGTCTAAGCTGTTGGTGTGGAGCAGAAAACACTGGTTCTGAAACGATGATGCGTCCTTACAACAAACACCTCCTTGCAAAACAAGCACTTGTTGCAGTCATCAAAGACTCTCCATTCGACACTCTGTCGTCTTCTTCTTCTTCCAATCTCACGTGGACTCCCGACGCCGTCATCCAACTCCTCCGCTCCATCTCCCGTTTCTCATTCCAATCCCACCGTTCCCTTGGCCGCCAAAACAACCTCTTCCGCCACAGCTCCTTACCTCTTTCAAATCTCAAACCCTACTCAAACCCATACCTAACCAACCTCGGTCTCCGTAAAGCCCAAGAGTTCCTCCATTGGATCCATTCCCACTTCAATTTCCTCCACACCCAATCCACTTCCTTGGAAATGGCCATTCTCATTACCAAATCCAACAACACCAAAACCCTCTGGACTTTCCTCAAACAATTATCTTCATCATCATTAAACACTGCTAGTAATAATCTTGTTACAACCGCGAGCATTACCTGTTTGATAAAACTCCTAGGAGAACAAGGCTTAGCAAAAGAAGCCTTACTTACATTTTACAGAATGAGACAATTCGGTTGCAAACCCGATGTACAAGCATATAACGCGTTGATTAATGCACTGTGTAGCGTTGGGGATTTCACCAAAGCAAGACATTTGCTTCAACAGATGGAGCTTCCCGGGTTTCATTCTCCTCCTGATGTTTTCACTTACACTGTTATGATAAGTTCTTATTGTAGGTATGGTGTGAAGATTAGTGGTTGTAGGAAGGCGGTGCGAAGGAGATTATATGAAGCGAACCGTCTCTTTAGTGTTATGGTTTTTAAAGGTATTGTTCCTGATGTTGTTGCTTATAATGCATTGATTGATGGTTGTTGTAAGACGTACCGTGTTGGTAGGGCTTTGGAGTTGTTTGAGGATATGAAGAATAGAGGTTGTGTTCCTAACCGTGTTACTTATGATTCTTTTATAAGATATTTTAGTGCTGTGAATGAGATTGATAAAGCTGTTGAATTTTTAAGGGATATGCAGAGGTTGAGTCATGATGGTGGGAATGGGATAGTGGGTAGTTGTAGTTCTTATACCCCGATTATTCACGCACTTTGTGAGGCTGGGAGAGTTGTTGATGCTTGGAGTTTTCTTGTTGAATTGGTTGATAGAGGATCAGTGCCTCGAGAGTTTACTTATAAATTGGTTTGTGATGCACTTCGTTTGAAAGGAGAGGATGGTTTGCTGAGTGGTGAAGTGCACCAGAGAATAAAAGATGGTGTGTTGGAGAGGTATAGGCGAACCATGAAAGTTAAACCAGTTATGACTCGCAAAGGGTATCCTGAGTTGGAACTGTTTTCTTAAGAGGAATTCATTGTTTGGGTGAAGTAATGGTATGAATTTGATTACGATCTTATTGATGAGATGCATTAGAGATCAATCACTTAATGTGATCACTTACAATTCTTTGTTAGATGCTTTGTGTTAAAACAGTCATGTTGACAAGGCAATCACATCATTGAGAAAAATTAAAGAGCACAGAAGTCTGTCAAACTCGAACACATTAAAAAATACTTATAGACAGAGGTTGCGTGAAGGTGGAAGACAGAAGGATGCACAAGATGTTTTTATGGATATTTTGATCAAAGGTATACTCTCATGTATGACCAATGGGTTCTGTGAAGAAGTTATGCATGGGCGGTGCTGTCAAAAATGTGAGACAACAGTGACATGACAGAGAAACTGCCTAGACTTGTGAAATGATTGCTAGATGTCTATTGTAAGAGTAAAATCAGATGATTTCAAGTTAAATTGTTATTTTGAATATTGATACCTACCGTCCAATCTTTATTTTCATTTACTTTTACACATGAAACTATACACTATTTGTAAAAAAAGTTCTACGCATTCAATATGTGTTGATATAATTTGGTAAGCTAAAATATATGACTTGTTAAATTCGTTAACAGAACTTTTTTTTAAAACACTAAATTCAATTTTTAAGACTAATTAATCTAGAGATTAATTTCATTGACTACTAATAGTTCTACTTTTTAGAAATTAATCTCTAGATTAATTGGTCTTAAAAATTGAAGCCCTATTAATTTCTAAAAAGTAGAACTATTAGTAGTCAATGAAATTAATCTCTAGATTTTAATCTCTAAAAAGTAGAACTATTAGTAGTCAATAAAATTAATCTCTAGATTAATTTCTAAAAAGTAGAACTATTAGTAGTCAATGAAATTAATCTCTAGATTAATTGGTCTTAAAAATTGAATTTAGTGTTTTAAAAAAAAGTTCTGTTAGCGAATTTAACAAGTCATATATTTTAGCTTATCAAATTATATCAACACATATTGAATGCGTAGAACTTTTTTTACAAATAGTGTATAGTTTCATGTGTAAAAGTAAATGGAAATAAAGATTGGACGGTAGGTATCAATATTCAAAATAACAATTTAACTTGAAATCATCTGATTTTACTCTTACAATAGACATCTAGCAATCATTTCACAAGTCTAGGCAGTTTCTCTGTCATGTCACTGTTGTATTTTTCTGAAAAGAGCCTGAAGAACCATTTCATAAATAAAAACATTGGAGCACAATCATCGTCTCACATTTTTGACAGCACCGCCCATGCATAACTTCTTCACAGAACCCATTGGTCATACATGAGAGTATACCTTTGATCAAAATATCCATAAAAACATCTTGTGCATCCTTCCGTCTTCCACCTTCACGCAACCTCTGTCTATAAGTATTTTTTAATGTGTTTGAGTTTGACAGACTTCTGTGCTCTTTAATTTTTCTCAATGATGTGATTGTCTTGTCAACATGACTGTTTTAACACAAAGCATCTAACAAAGAATTGTAAGTGATCACATTAAGTGATTGATCTCTAATGCATCTCATCAATAAGATCGTAATCAAATTCATACCATTACTTCACCCAAACAATGAATTCCTCTTAAGAAAACAGTTCCAACTCAGGATACCCTTTGCGAGTCATAACTGGTTTAACTTTCATGGTTCGCCTATACCTCTCCAACACACCATCTTTTATTCTCTGGTGCACTTCACCACTCAGCAAACCATCCTCTCCTTTCAAACGAAGTGCATCACAAACCAATTTATAAGTAAACTCTCGAGGCACTGATCCTCTATCAACCAATTCAACAAGAAAACTCCAAGCATCAACAACTCTCCCAGCCTCACAAAGTGCGTGAATAATCGGGGTATAAGAACTACAACTACCCACTATCCCATTCCCACCATCATGACTCAACCTCTGCATATCCCTTAAAAATTCAACAGCTTTATCAATCTCATTCACAGCACTAAAATATCTTATAAAAGAATCATAAGTAACACGGTTAGGAACACAACCTCTATTCTTCATATCCTCAAACAACTCCAAAGCCCTACCAACACGGTACGTCTTACAACAACCATCAATCAATGCATTATAAGCAACAACATCAGGAACAATACCTTTAAAAACCATAACACGAAAGAGACGGTTCGCTTCATATAATCTCCTTCGCACCGCCTTCCTACAACCACTAATCTTCACACCATACCTACAATAAGAACTTATCATAACAGTGTAAGTGAAAACATCAGGAGGAGAATGAAACCCGGGAAGCTCCATCTGTTGAAGCAAATGTCTTGCTTTGGTGAAATCCCCAACGCTACACAGTGCATTAATCAACGCGTTATATGCTTGTACATCGGGTTTGCAACCGAATTGTCTCATTCTGTAAAATGTAAGTAAGGCTTCTTTTGCTAAGCCTTGTTCTCCTAGGAGTTTTATCAAACAGGTAATGCTCGCGGTTGTAACAAGATTATTACTAGCAGTGTTTAATGATGATGAAGATAATTGTTTGAGGAAAGTCCAGAGGGTTTTGGTGTTGTTGGATTTGGTAATGAGAATGGCCATTTCCAAGGAAGTGGATTGGGTGTGGAGGAAATTGAAGTGGGAATGGATCCAATGGAGGAACTCTTGGGCTTTACGGAGACCGAGGTTGGTTAGGTATGGGTTTGAGTAGGGTTTGAGATTTGAAAGAGGTAAGGAGCGGTGGCGGAAGAGGTTGTTTTGGCGGCCAAGGGAACGGTGGGATTGGAATGAGAAACGGGAGATGGAGCGGAGGAGTTGGATGACGGCGTCGGGAGTCCACGTGAGATTGGAAGAAGAAGAAGACGACAGAGTGTCGAATGGAGAGTCTTTGATGACTGCAACAAGTGCTTGTTTTGCAAGGAGGTGTTTGTTGTAAGGACGCATCATCGTTTCAGAACCAGTGTTTTCTGCTCCACACCAACAGCTTAGACAAAATTGAGTTTTAACTCTTATAAATAAATATTCTAAAAAGTAGAACTATGTGTCTTATAAACTAATAAATTTTAAAAATTATATCCAATTTTTAATATCAGATATGAGTCTCACACTATCGTGTTGTTGATTAATAACTAAGTGTTTTCGCTTTCGCGCAAAACCTTTGGATTTTAAAACTAAAAATTGGAATCGTAAAAACAAGTCAATATTAAAACTATATGACAATTGAATCTACCGAGTCCCGTCGGAACGACGATCCTCACATCCGGACTCTAGAAATTTAGTTGGACATGGTTGCGGAAATAAATCTGATATTTCAAATTATCGTTGCAAACAGAGTTTTAAACATGATATATAATTGAAAATGAATATAACAATGAGTGCTAATGTGTTAAACATATCAATCATGCAATAAATCGTAAAGGAGTGGAAAAGAAGACATTAACAATAATGGCAAGGAGATAATAAAGCGGAATTTAAATTACTTAAAATAAAAGCAATTTATTTCATAGTGTAACCAATTCTACCTCTAGACATTAAAAGTAAAAGACAACTTGAACTAAATTATTACACCCAAACACAACAAATTGAATCACCAAATACTAATGACCTGGTAATAACTAACTTAACTTATTAATGAGAAATCACAAAATTGAAACCAACTATTGGTAAAAACATGATGATAACTTCATCACAAAGCAATCACCAATATTCAAAGAAACATTGCAAGTTCTATCTATGGAGGTGTTAGTTCTGAGTTAATGCTAGTCACCACAATTGGACTTCTAACAACATGCTTTGAATCTGTCCAACTAAGATAACCAAAAACTACTTTGTTATTTTCCTCCATTCTCAAACCTTGTATCCTCAACTTATATGTAACCTTTTCATTTTTCTCCTTAAACACCAACTTGTTTGGAACAACACTAACATCAAAACCTTCAATAGGTGTAATGTTAGCTACATATATAGTTGGTTCCTCCCCAACATTAGTCACTGTCCTTTGAAACTCTTGTGTAACAACCTTTGACTCACGAACAGTAGCATTATTGAAAAAGGCTATAAAAGAAGGGTAGTTAAGGTCTAAAGAAGAGTTAGAGCAATTGTTAGAAGATGATCTTGTGATAGCCATGATGTTTTTGTGTGTGAAGTTTAATGCACATAGAAGATTCACATAATCTTGTTTTCCGGCATCATAAACAAGACCAGGATCAAGTGCTCTATTAGGGTTAACATGTCCAGATCCTAATGCTAGAGGCGAAGCTGGTTGGTTATCGTTACCGATATCTTTGATGAGTGCTTTTGTGTTGTCTAACATGTTTGATGTTGTCATGATAGCTGATCTAATGGCTGCAGGGCTCCAATTAGGGTGTGCTTCTTTTAGAAGTGCGGCTACACCTGCAATGTGTGGACATGACATTGATGTTCCGCTTAAGAGGTTGAAGTTGTTGAAGAGATTACTTTGTGTTTGTAGTTTTGTTGTGGGAACGTTTTGTGGCCATGACGCTAAGATTAGTGTTCCTGGCGCTGTGATGTCGGGTTTTGATACAAATGGACAACTATGTGATGGTCCTCTTGAGCTATAACTATCCACACTTGGTGCTGGTTTTGTACCTAAAATGGTGGTGTTAAATGTCATGCTTGTTTTTGGATTATTAGGGTTGCATTTTATGTAATCCTTGATGAGTTCTCCGTTTATTGGATTCAAGAAAATTGATGGAAATTTGGTTTGAATGTAATATGTTATGTCTTCATTACTATTTGATATGAAAACACCACCAACAACTTTTGCTCGGTCTAAGTTATCAGTTTGCGCACCAAGTGTTCGATTTTTGTCTTCACAGACCACGATCTTGTTTCTTGCTTTGATGAGTTTCTTCAAATCATCACATGAGTTCATGAAAATCATTGGAAATTTTTCTGATGAAAATTTCCCTGGATAGAGAGATAAACCGGTGACTACTGCTCCATTTCCGAGGGTTAAATCGCCATGAAATTCACGGTCCAATGTGCCAGCAGCCACTGTTATTACCTGTTAGATATAAAGCTAGTTATGTTATTTTGCTCATATTTATATGAATTTATATGTGTAGATAGAAATTTGTGTTCATTATTGATCTAGTTATTACCCATGGTGTTCCGTTGTGTAGAGTTTCGAGCACGGGTCCTCGGTTCCCTGCGGATGTAGATACAAAAATGTTTTTCTCCATAGCTGCAAATGTTGCTATAGCAACAGGATCTTCATACAAAGGTGCGTTATCGAAACCCAATGATAATGAAAGAACATCTACACCATCTGTTATTGCACTTTCAATTGCAGCTATTGTATCAGATGTATATGCTCCTTCTTCCCACAAAACCTTGTACATGGATACATGAGCTTGTGGTGCTACGCCTGTTATAAGAAATAAAGTTAGTTCATAGTTTTGTTTATGTTATCTTTTTCATTTTTATATATGGACTTATACGCATAAATAGAGTCTCTTGTATTCGTTACCTATGGCTGATCCCGAGGCATAGCCAAAGTAGGATGCACCCTCGACTTTGCTTCCAGCAGCAGTGGTTGATGTGTGAGTACCATGACCGTCTATGTCACGTGTCGAGTTCATGCTTATTGTGATGTTAGGATTACTTGCTAACAATCCTTTGTTAAAGAATCGGGCTCCTATAAGTTTTTTGTTGCACAATGACGAATCAAATTGAGTACCGTTTTCACATTGTCCTTTCCACCGTGAAGGGATATTAGGCATGTCGTCGTCTTTCAAGCTTTCACTTTCTGGCCAAATACCACTGTCTATCAAACCAATGATAACATTTTTTCCATATCGTGTTGTAGGCCATGTTCCCGAAATTGGATTAAGGCCAATGAACTGAGGTGAGTGTGTTGTGTCTGGTTTGACAGGGAAGTCTTTTATGGATGAGATATACCCGGGTATGGTTTTTAGAGCTTCAAGCTCTAAAGGAGACAAAATTGCACTGAAACCATTCATGACATTAGTGTAGGTATATGTGAGTTTTTTTGAAGAAATATAGTTCAGATTATCATTGTTTGTTGTTACTTGATTAGAAGTAATGTCAAGTAGTGAGGAAAGGGTGGCCAAGTACCAACTTTGTTGGTTGGAGAAGGGTTTTGGCATGGCTGATAAATTCATGTGAATGATATAATTATTGTTGGAGTTTTGATCACCCAATGTGGAAGAAACAAGGTGAAAGATTATGATAAAAGAGAATAGTGCTACATGGTTATGAATATGTGTAGCCATGGACATGATAGAGTAGTTGATTAGTATATGGAATGTATATGACCTTAGTGCACAAACGAAATGTTGAAACCGTAGGGCTTAAATAGATATTCATGAGGTGAATAAATTGTGTAAAAAGATTTGATTCTTCATGAGAGCCCATTCATAGGCATCCATGTTGAGATTTCAGTCCCATTTTGGACAAATATTTTAGTGCATTACTTTATCTATCGCATGGAATACTAGTTCGTTGTGGAAAAAATTACATATATCTTTAGCTTTTAGAGGTACATCTTAGAACGCAATGAAATTATATATACCTATCATTTTGTGAGGTATATTTTCATAATAACCCTTATTTTAATATTTAAATAAATTTACGGAGATATATCATCGAAATGCACTATGTAAACTTAAACCACAAACTAATAATAGATAGTTGAAGAAAAACATAAATTAATATCAAAATATATATCATTACATTATATTCTAACATAAATATGTAAAATAAAATTTAACATTATATTTCAGCCGAACGTTGCAACAAAATTAGAATATTTTTGATCGATCTCGTAATTTTCACATCTATCTATATCGGTATCCGACTTTTTGTTCGTAACGATGAATTATACTCCACATAACCCTTAAATCTTCATATGTCTTCAGCTCAAAGTTGTTGAACTGAATCTTCCCTTCATTGTCAATCAAGGGTAAACAGTACTCGAGTTTCACAACTCTTCGATTGTTTGAGTATTGTAGAAAATTCTTGCATATGAATTTCAGATCTATAAGTGTACTTTGTGATCTTAAACTCAAGTGAGGGTTTTGTGCCGTTGATGTAGAAAAATGTGACATCTTAATATATGTTTATTCTGGTGTGATGTGTTTTTGTCAACATGAGATGAAAAATCACATATTTATAAAAGTTCTTGTTCATTATGACCCTTAGAAACCTTATTTTATCTCAAAAAATATTTAGGATATGCATCTCCAAATTCATTCTATTTGTTTTCCAATATAAAGGTATCATCGAACTTACTCTTTATGTATGTATTAAAAACGACACAAAAAGATGATTTTGAAAATACATTTGAAATATTTTTTTGGCATAAATGAAATGTGGTTCACTTGTTATACCCTTTATTTGAATATTGATTAGGTTATATTTACGAAATATAGAAAGACAAATTTAAATTTTCAGTAAGTTCTCAACCAAATAGATAAAGTAATACCCAATATTTTTAGCAAAAATAATCCAAACAACATTGATTCTAAACTTTGACGTCATTGTTAGTTTGGTCCATCAAATAGAAAAAGAGAGAGAAAAATAAGTGATGAAAAGCAACACAAGAATATATATGAACTTTAATTAGAGAAAATATAAATAATATTGAATTTATTTATTCTTTTAATGAACAAAAAAATCTATAGTATATGTGAATGATCATTAAACTCATAAAACTTGGAGAATATCAAATAAATGGTCTCTTTAAACGTTTATGATAAGAATTTCACTTTTAATTTTACATTATTCCGTGAACCCCAATATAGAGCTAGTGGAGCTCCATTTTGTAAGCTAGCTGAAAGTAAAGTGTATGTATTGGACCATGAATTTTGGACCTGAATTCCACCATTGGAGATAACCACATACTCATCCATGAGATCACAATCTCCATCCTTCTTAATCGGACCACTAATATTCTAATTTTACAACTTGGGTGGTTCATGTTAGTGGGAATTTTTCAATCTGTTCTTCTATAATAACATTGTAACTAGGGTTTTAAAAAAGTCTGCAACCACGAAAACGAACGTCATAAAACGGTATGAGTATTTGACGATATTGTTACTGTTATCACCGTTTTATATATTGAAGAATATAAATTGTAGTTAATTCACATTTTAGTGATCACCGTTTTATATGTTAAAGAATATAAATTATGGTTAATTCACATCTTGACGATCGCAATCAACGTTGCAACACTTGTATCCATCAAAATCGCAAAAAATTTAATGTGATCATGACCGTTTTTTAAAACCCTGATTGTAACTACCATTCAAAAAAAGAATAAAATGACTCAATTTATTTCTATTTTTTAGAAAGAAAAGGGTGCTAAGGTAATATCGAAGGTATTTCAATTAGGTTGAGACAATCATCTTAATGAAATATATTAATAAAAAAAAATAAGAAAGATATAAAAAAGTTTTTCAGGACATAGATCAAAATTCAAATTGGGAGAGCCCATACGCCTCATTAAGAACCTTATCAAACGAAAGTCAATAGGATAAAACATTGATGAAGGAGAAAGGAGTGTAAAGATAAGACAATGAATCAAACATAAATGACTAAGATAATTGAGATGAATTGGATTATAAAAGTGGATATGAAATCAAAACTGGAATTGGATTGGTTTCTTATGATATTGAATTAAAAATGGAAAATGGATAATTAAAAATGGACATTGAAAATGGATTTAGTCAATGGATATTATGAATGGATATGGATTTTGAAATGGATAAAAATGAATGGATCTAAAAAAAACAAAAAGGTTTGCACAAAAATATGGATAATTGGACATTTGAATTAGAATATGAAATGGATGAAAACTAAAAAAAGGAAACCACCATAAAAATCCACTGACGCGCGTCTTGAATTGAATCAAAGAACATCCACCTCGAATCAACTTCTGATTAACGATATCACAACAAATGAATACATTTGGTCCATGTCACTTGAGTTCTGACAGTCAAAATCTTCATTTCGAACTAATCTTCAAAACAGTTCGTGCCAAAGATGACTTGTAGGTGAAGCAAAACCATTTTATTTGACAAAGATTAAGTCACATCCAACTAACTAAAACAACACTGCACACACACTTAACCTGCTAACCTCAGGAAAAACTCAATGGATCGACACTTGCTCATCTTAAACCACTACAAGAAAATTGACAAATTGCGACGGTTCATTTTAACATATTACGACGGTTTTAACCCTCGCAATTTGTACGTTACGACGGTTTCAACCCCGTCGCAGAAACGTGCGTCGCGAGGCCGTATTGCGACAGTTGTGAAAACTGTCGTACAAACCATCGTTATTTTCACGACGGGTAGGTAACTGTCGTAATCTCCATATTGTGACGGTTTTCAACCGTCGTAATTATATTTACTAATTCTAAATATTATTTATTTTTACGACGGGTAGCTAACTGTCGTAATCTCCATATTGTGACGGTTTTCAACCGTCGTAATTATATTTACTAATTTTAAATATTATTTATTTTCACGACAGATAGCTAACTGTCGTAATCTCCATATTGTGACGGTTTTCAACCGTTGTAATTATATTTACTAATTCTAAATATTATTTATGCTAGTTGCGACGGTTTAAACCGTCGTAATTTTATCTATAGAATTTTTTTTATAAATATTCTTTTTTTATTTAAATTACTTTCATCTCATTTTTTTTATAATATTAGTTTTCTTAATTTAAACATTATTGTTTTTTGGTAATATATCAAATATATAAAGACTCACGTGTATCAAATATATAAAGACTCACATATAACAAATAAATTTATATATAAATTTATATAACTTAAAAAACAATTGATATTTCATTATATCACTTTTCTAAATAACTTATTATATTTTCTACTAAATATATACTTATGAATATTTAAATGATCAAATGTCATAATCTATAACTTGATATATACAATATAATCAATATAATTGTACAAACTATGATGATCCAAGATATTCTGCCCAATTTTCCACACCAAGTGATGATCCAAGATTTTCTACCGATGGCTGAAAAAATCTTTGGTATGATTTTGCCTTAGAGGATAGACATGAACATCTACAAAAGCTTAAACATTACTTCCAGTTAGCACCAATAAAGAAAATCACTTGTGGTCCTCTAGTATCATCATGAGCCCTTCATAATCAGTTTTGTAATCTTCTAGTTGCTACTAATATTTTGGCTTCACCAACACGCTATTCCAAAAGCAAATTGTTTGCAGCTTCTCCTGTAAAACAGAGGAGTTAGATCCCAACACAAAGTTAACTTTCGTTGCACTAGCATCAACCTCACAGTTATCTGATTGGAAGTCAGACATCAAATTGGGAGGATTCACAGGTAAAATTTGACCTTACAGCAGTCTTTTACCGCTGTAAGGTCAAATTTTGACTTCTCATATCAAGTTTCTGATCCTTATCGGTGAAATTTATGTTAGTTTCGCCAAAGTGTATGCGGGCCTGATCGTCTATTTGGATACTTTCTTCTGGTTCAAGCATCATGTGTGAGATCCTAGGTCTAGTATTTTTTGAGATGTGTGCATTCCCTTCACTTTCTCAACTCTGCCAGTTTGCGGAAAATCATGACCTAAATCATGTTTATCTAGTCGCTTTCTTTTCCTGTTGAGGCTTATAATGATTTCTGTTTCTTGCAATCTAGAGCAAAGCCTTGGTACATGGTCTTTTCTTTTACTGATATAACTAATCAAGGGAGTCTTAAAGTTTGAAGAGATAGAGAAGTAAGCCTCCCTCATTCTAGAACAGTTTCCAAAACACACATCGACTAGGCCATGGGGTAATATACTTTTAAATCTCAGAAGGTTCTGCCTTTCCAACTCTAGATTCTTTCCCCAAATGTGCAATGGAATTAAGGCAGGAGAACGCATAACAAGTTCAGCCTTACCACTAAATCCTTCCAAATTAGGAACAGTTGGCTTCAACCTTCTTATAGCACCAATGGTCGAATTTTCCTCCCCTTGTTTGGATATGACCTGAGATTTTTCTTTGGGTTCTAAAGCCGTAGATTTTCGAGTAACTAAGTGAACTTTCTGAATCAAAGAGGAACGTCGATGCAGCTTCACATTATCACCTAATCATAAAAATTATATAGTAAACAGGAAAAATCAATATATACCTTTCATAGTTATTTTATCAGAAATTTCAAAAATCAAGATACTATTCAACATAGGAATGGGACTATAAGCTTAGTCATGTCAAGAAAATGGTAAATATTGACTAATTGAAATCATGCAGTACAATACTTTTCCATTTTAAATTATGGATGATCATCACAGCATGGCCATCAAACACCCAAGTGGACTAGCCATCTCGTCTGTGTTATGTTTCAAGGCAGGAAAATATAGTTGAATCACATATAAACTTGATTTTGGAGAAAACTCAGTTGAAATTCAAATACAGAATCACAAAATTATGCCCATGTAAGTAAGTTCAATAAAAAGGAAAAGTTGGGTTCAAAAAATTGTCAAACAAGAGCATTTTTCCATATGGCTTTTAAATTTTTGCTACATCTCCATGCTTTCCGGCCAACCAAAGCTTCCCCTGTCATCGTTCCCACACCATTATATTTACCAAAAAATTTAAAATGGAACTACTTACCCTATACAATGAATCCAATATTAGAAGATCCAACTGTCCAGCTCCACTTTTTGAAATAGCTGTAAAAAGGAAATTTATTGTTAGACGTCAAAAATCATAAATCAGCCGACAACTTTCTTGCTATGTATAGACACCTCAATCATAAAACTTGTCTTCTAGAATTGAAGATTAGATAAGTAAGAGAGCCACATAAATGATAAAACAAATAGAGAAATTATCTCTTAGCACACTTATAGTCCAACTTTGTAATATAGCACTGAAGAAATGCATATATCCAAGCATGTAGGTGATTCAAATCGTACCATACTCTGTACTCTCTGGAATCCGTGAAACATCAGATATATAAGCCACTCTACTTTTCTCACCAAAAATAAATCCCAAACAGATGTAATCCTCTCCATGCATTACCTACATCCATAAAAAAACAGTGAGTCCTCGTATAAAAACGAGTTTTGTATTCTTAAAATAAGGACAAAGATAGTGGAATTTAACTGGTAAAGGAGTGAACTTTAATCCTGATGCAAAAAATGGTTGATTGCAGTCATCAGTAAAGAACAATGTACCGTAAAGATTGGGTCATGTAACTATTTGACAACACTTACTACAAAATTGCACGTCACAGAACAAAAGCGGTTTTGTTGAAATTTTGCTACACTATAGTGTTGTTGTGAGCCTCTATTTGACAACACTGTCATGTAATGCTTTTAAACCTAGGAAAGGATACTTCCATAATGAGGAATGTTTGGTGCGCAATGGAAAAGCTCTCCGATTCCATGACCACAATATGATTTTACCTATCCGAACAAGGGAAAATATGAGCAAGGAACAAATAGATAAACGACCCAAAAGTGTGAACAAAAAACACTATGTAGCTAACAGAGAATTGAGATGTGTACCACTGAGAAGTCTGACATTAAAGTGTGGCGATTAATAACTTCGCCAACTTCACGGAATCGTACCCCAGGTTTAACTGAATTTTATGGAAAGTAATGAATAAGAAACATATGGTCAATTTCTTAAAAATAAATGTAATCTTTAGTTAGAGAATTTATATATTAATTTTTTACACAAATTTGATATGAAATTTGATAACTAAATAGATAGTTAACACAGTTCAAATATGTGGTTAACACAACTCAGTCGGTGTATACCAAATTTTATTCAAATAAACATGATTGTACATACCAATGGAAAAATATGCAGTACTGCACACCGACACGTATTTTTGCAAAAGTATAATTTTTTGTAGTGGAAAAAAGTGAATGAGCATTGGCATACCTCTAAAGCTGCAGTTTTAACAAGATCAGCAGCAGCATCACCAGCTTCTTTGACAGCTTCTTCAGGGGCATTGTCTGATCTAGCTTCAGCCTCAGCATCAACCCGAATTTTATCCATCCCATGATTCCAGTCTTGTAAATAATTAATGGCCATCCAATTGCTATGAAGCTAAAAACACAAGCTAAACTTATCTTCACTCTCTTTATTTCATTGGGTCTGAACTTCGTCAAATCGAAATGAACGACCAACCTGAAAGGAATTAGGACGCGTCATGATTCTGTATAAACTAAAATACTAAATGTCAAAATAATTGAAAGCAGGGCTGATTAGGAAGTGTTTAATGCATTTCAAGGCATATAGTTGATCATACCAGTGAGCTATAGACATCCAGCATCAAAGTGGACCGTATCCATTTATTATTACTTTTCTCAAAAATGGATTTGACTCAATCTGGCCTTTCCAAATAGGCTGCCAAGCAGTACCTTCTTTCAACCTGTATCATTAAAGATGATTTACAGTAAT
The DNA here is from genome assembly GCA_963859935.3 of Lathyrus sativus. NCBI lineage: Eukaryota > Viridiplantae > Streptophyta > Magnoliopsida > Fabales > Fabaceae > Lathyrus > Lathyrus sativus. Next base: position 11,178,340 of record OZ012739.1, on the reverse strand, counting down.
GAAACAGAAACGCTACAGCTTCAGTCCATACATGGATGTTAACATTACACATCTTATACAATGCTTTGATTTATGCATGCAGCCTGAATTCAACAACCAAAGAGTCATCATCAACAGATGATATCACAGCCTCCAGCTCTTGTATTCTTTTCCTGAGATTAGTCGTTAGATTAGTTTCCAGCTCTGCTTTCCGTGCTTCAATCTGCAAAATTTGAAGTTAAAATGGTGACAATAGCACTTTAAATATTATGAACATCAATATAATTCACTCAAGAACCTCAATGCGGTGAGCCTTGCATGCAACAAGCTTCTCTTTAAGGTCTTTGATTTCAGGGTTCAAATCTGACAAAAGCCTTTTTTCCTCTGGTGTTAAATGATCAATGAGCTCAGTGGCCATCTCATTTTTTTCATAGCAATACTAGCCTTAAGCTGTTCAATCTGATTCTGGACATCAACAAGTGATTTCTCTTACAAGCAATTTTAGAAAGAAAAAAAAATAATCAATTAGCAATTTAGCAGTGAACAATCTCACAAGCAACTACCAATAGAAAGGAAACTTGTGAGTGATAATTGAGTATAATCTGAGAAATCCAATAACATCTTCTTTGCAAGTGCTTTAGAAACTACTTGCTTCTGCTTGTTAGAATTTTCAATGTCCCGCTTAAGCTCTCCTATCTCTGATTTGTAATGAGCACATTGAGCATCAGCCTTCTGCTGCTCAGCAATAAGTTCATTAATCTCTTGGTCTATCTGTGAGACCAGTTCAGTGAAAACAAAATCGAAGGGGGAAATGGCTTTACGGCAAGGAACGGCAAAGGCATCAGAGAATGAATCACAACTAATGGATATGTGGTATTTCATGTTACCATGTAAAAAGAAAATCAAGAGCCTCAAAAGCTTTTTAGCATGAAATAGAACAATGAATGATATAAAAGGAAAAATCAATCAACATCCATCCATGAAATAAATGTAGAAAACCATGTAATAAAGTCCCAAAGAAACACTAGAATTCTGTGATGGCGTATAGAACCAACAAAGTGCAGTAACAAGCAAGTTCTGCCCAACTTACATGTGATAAAACACAGGTAGAACATTTTATTTTCTTCAGCTCAGCTTGCCACATTTCTTATAAAGAGTTAGGCAAACTATGCACACACATACTATGCACACACATGCAAAGAGTTAGGCAAACCTTCTAGTGTAATGCAGTCCAAACCATTCGTTCGAGCTACCTTTGAAGCCACATCCAGATTCTTGCAGATAACTGTTCTAGCAAATACCTAATAAAAATATCAAAATTGATGTTAAGGAAAAATATGACTATGAGGATGACATAATTGAAGTAAAGGAAGTAATATTTAGGTTTGGAATGCTCCTCTTGGAAAGTGGTTCCTTTGAAAAACCTGAAGACTACTTCAGGTGTAAAGTGCTAGTGTGACTCAGTCTTAGACACTCTATATTAATAAGGGCTTAAACATGTTCTTAGTCCCCAAAAATATGCTAATTATTGCCTTTAGTCCCCTAAAATAGTGTTTTCAATCTATTTAATTTCTTAAATTTGTTTTTAAATATGCATCATCCATAATAAGATCATTATTTTCTTCTCTGGCCACATACCCACTTTGGGAATATTGGGATAAACCTAAATCCCACATTAAAGATAGATAAGTTCTAAATTTAATTTATAAAGAGAGGCATCCCTCAACTTACAGACCAGATTTGTAAGGAAGATTTAGGTCCAATATAAAACTTATGATAGTATCAAAGTCTATCAATTTAGACCAGCCTCCAAATAATCCACACACTAAACTAATAGTGTTGAACTTAATGGCGGTACCGATAGAAAGGAAACTTGTGAGTGATAATTGAGTATAATCTGAGAAATTCAATAACACCTTCTTTGCAAGTGCTTTAGAAACTACTTCCTTTACAATATCCAAACATACCCGAGAGTTATTTTCCCTATCCTATTAATCACCCACAAATGTGACTTAATTAACCTAATCACATAACTAAAGCATGGCACTGATCAAGAATTTCAACTGAAAACAAGATTAAACAGCAATCCAACTAAAAAACACTACAGAATCAGTTAAAATTCATTTTATAACTAGTGAAAGTTGCAATATGCTTACGGATACGAAAGGAGATAAAAAGAATCGGAGAAATCAAACTCCAGGGTTGGCACTGCAAAGCATACCCTGAGACAAAGATCTCGAACTAATTAAATCGATTCCGAGGCAAGAAGTGAGGCACGCTGATGAAACCGCCGAGTACAACGGAAGCATCGACTGCACGCAACCAAGCTCTGCGACGGACCTGAACGGATAAAGAACAATGAAATTAAGATTCCGTTAAATTGTAAGAAATGGAAGAATTGAAGCGAAGATGAGGACTTGCCGGACGATGACGGGAGAGCGAGTTCCGAGGAGAAACGGTGAGGAGGATTTGGGATTTGCGATGGTGGATTTGATTAGAGAGAACGATGGTTGTGAGAATGATTGGAAATGAGAAGCCATTGGAGAAATTAGCGCCACCTGAATTTGAAGTTAGGGATTTGAGCTGAATTGGAAGAATGGTTTTGAGCTGAAATTAGCGCCACCTTTTTCAATTTTTATTCTTCTCCTTGTTTCTGCTTTTAACTTAGTATTTCATAATATAAAAAAAAAAAAAAAAAAATGGTTTAGTTAAATTAAATTTAGGAAGAAATTGAGGATAAGTGTTTGTTTTTAAAAGTATTATAATAATTGTTTTTAATTATTTTATTGAGCAAGTGTGAGATACTAATTACTATATAAATCTAATCAAATGATAAAAGTCATTTTTCTTTAATTAAGAGAACATAGTTTTAAACTAAATCATATCACGCAATATGGAGAATAGATAATAGTTGAAAGAAGAGGGTAAGAGTGAAACCATGATCCAGGATGAATGTGAATCTCCGACTGCTTGAGAAGAATCTGGCACAGTGTCTCACGGTGGAGAGGAAGAAAAAAAAATACTCAAATCAAAATCTATCTGGTTCATTGAAGAGCTTGAATGAAGGAGAGCTTAAAAATTTCTCTCAACCTTCGTTTCCAACTGCCTCTGTCGAAAAAAAGAGTATGTGGTCAACGATGAGGTTGCTTGAAACAAAAATATTAAGCTACATTGTCATGAAAATTATAATAATTATAATGATTATTTATTAAATTAATTAATAAAATTGAAAAGGTTGGAAAATAAATGAAAGAAAAAAGTGGAAAATTAAAGGAATAAAAAAATAATGATTATGATTGGCTAAAATAATTGCGACAGTTCGCTCTAATTGTCGCGAGTGTGGAAAGAGGGCGGTTCTTTGCAAACTGTTGCAATTATTTTATACAACATGCCTAAAAAATCTGCGACGGTTGGCTCAAACCGTCGTGAGAACTGTCGTTGTTCAGAAATAAGGACGGTTTTTTTTATAACTGTCGCAAAAAATCTACGACAGTTGACCCTAACTGTCGTAACAACCGTCACAATCCAGGAATAAGGACGGTTTTGTGATAACTGTCGCAACTCAAGTGTCGTAAATCTCCTTTTTTCTTGTAGTGAACACAATGGAAGAGAAACCCTAATTTTCACCTTGGGTGTACACTGATGAAATAATGACTTGGTGAGAACCAAAATCCTAATTCAGAAGTTTTGCCCTAGTCTGATAACCTGATACTGAAAAGACCACTTGTTTAACCAATATTAGGTCAAACTTCCAAAGAATTAGAAACCACACCGCACAGACTCTCGACCTGATAACCTTTCCTGATTCTTGATTCCATTTTGCAAGACCTGAGCCTCGAAGAACTTGTGAAGAAACCAAATTGCACTGGATTATTGAGGAAGGGAGGCCTCTTGAGAGTAAGAGAACTTAATTGATGAATGACCTATCCAAAACCTTGATTGATCAACCCTTGAACCTCTTGAAGCAAACCCTAATTCCACAGGTGAAACAAAACAAAACAAAGTCTGATAATTGGGTTAGATATGCAATATGATTGACCTAGAATGATATGTAAAAAATTAAAGAATCTACGGGTAAAATTTGGGGTATGACACACCGTCCAAAAGAAGGGTGGGGCAGGTAAGCCCGCTTAGTGAAAATGAGCTTAAAAATCTAATTTGTCCCGCCAAGGTGGCGGATTGGCGGGTGGCGGGCTTAATCTCCTATTATATATATATATATATATATATATATATATATATATATATATATATATATATATATATATATATATATATATATATATATATATATATATATATATATATATATATATATATATATATATATATATATATATATATATATATATATATATATATATATATATATATATATATATATATATATATATATATATATATATATATATATATATATATATATATATATATATATATATATATATATATATATATATATATATATATATATATATATATATATATATATATATATATATATATATATATATATATATATATATATATATATATATATATATATATATATATATATATATATATATATATATATATATATATATATATATATATATATATATATATATATATATATATAATAGATTAATAGACTTTTTTTACATTTCAATCAGATTTTTCACTTATTTTTTAAAATAATTTTTTATAAAACATCTTTTTAACAAATTTTACTTTAAAAAATACTGCGTATATTCACAAATAAATGAATAAAATAAAATTATCAACAAGTAGTCCAAAATATAGTCTAAGTATTAACCTTCAACCAATTAAAAAAATCATTTCAGTGCTTGATAACTACGATGACGGAACAACCCGCCCATTTTTTGACGGACTTAAGACGGGGCGGGTTAGGCAAGTAGGTGGGCACAAAATACCAATCTAACCCGCCATTTTTTGGCGGGTGTACGAGCTGATCCGACGGGTCATGGTCTGTTTTGCCACCCTTAATTGTAACTTGTGATCCAATCCACTTGTAATTGTTTAAATATCTTGGTGGTATTGTTACCAATATGAGTATAAATACTATCACCTTTAATTATACTTTCTCTCTAATTAAAATTCTCTTTCTTCCTTTCCACAATCAATTTTTTCCATTATTCACCAGTTTCAAATTCTATCAATTAAAATAGAATTTTAAGTAGTTTAAAATGAAATCAAATGAAGAAACCAATAATTTATCACTTTAAAAGAAAATCATAAACAATAATTTACAACTAAAGAAAACAAGAGAAAAGGGGAAATAGCGAATTATTGTAGGGTATGCATGTTATTGTTAGTTGCGGGTAGATAGAACTATAAATTTTTAAATTTGTACTTACTCCTCCCTTCTATCCCAAATTATAAATTGTAGATAAAATTTGTTATAAATGATAAGTTATTTAATAATTTTAATTTAATATAATGATATATTTTTTTATATCCTTTATAATTTATTATTCTATCTTCTTTAATTTTTAATTTCTTTTTTATATATTAAATGAATGATAATACTATAAAATTATGTATATATAATTTTTTATAGAAAATTATTTATGTTTTTTAATTCGTAGAAAATATTTAAAACATTTTATAATTTTATAATTTAGAATCGAGAAAGGAATAAATAGTATTCCTTAGAGTGATAGGTTACTCACATGCCCCATTATACCCATTTTGGAAATGAACAGGATGGTGTTTGCATATGGATTTAATTTAATTATTTATTTTTGGGTTAATAGCTTTTTTCTCTCTATGATATAGGCATTTCTATTTTGTCATCTGTAATTTATTTTTTAACTAATCTTGTCATTTAAAAATTATGTGGTTTTAAACTTTTAGGAAATTGATTGGATAAAAATGCTTATGTAATAGGTTGATTGGGTATTTTTAATTTTAATTTTTAAATTACAAATATGCCGAGGTAGATTTACGATTTTTTTATTTTTGAATTATTTTTATTTCTACGTAAAATTTCATTTATTTTAATTTTAAAGATCATCAAAATTAAGTTCTAAAATTTTGCCAAACATAGCCCTCAAACCATTGACAACATGGTTGTGAGACAAATTGACTATCATTTTACCAATATGTTTTTCATTTATAATATTCACGTGATAAATATATATTTAAATTTATTGTTATATTTAAGTATCTTCTATTTGGTCGAGACACAGATGTCAGTCTTTATATCTTTATATAGAAGAAATTTAAATATGGACAACTGTAATACCCTAATTTTTATCTATAAAATCCCACATGTCATTTGCACTTGCATCACGTGTCATTTGCACTTGCATCACGAACAAGATCATAAAATTTGGTTCTCTCACCGTCCTTTGTGGTTTTGCTTTTGAGGGAGATCACGAAGCACCCCTGTGTGTTTCTTATTTGCTTTATATTGTTTATGTTTACTAACTCTAATCAAAATACCAAAAATATGTTTTCTTTCTTTTTATTTTTGTTGTTAAATAGCTAAGGAAGACATCAAGGATATCAAGCTTAGTTCCTCGACACTATTCAATCTCATTTTGATCAGGACATCCCAAGGTTTAATAACTGATCTCTCAAGAAAGCCAAACGTTCGTGTGTTTACTTTCATGTCTTCTTCAACAAGTAAACCTCAAGCCAAGACCAAATAATGCAGCAAAAACAAATTTTTCATTTTCCACTAATGCAAATCGATTTGCATTATAGTGCAATCAATTCCACACCTTTAAAATGGCACAGAATTGTAATTTTTTTCAATATGCAAATCGATTGCACTACAGCGGTTTGGCCAGAAATGTTAGTTTTCAAGTTCTGCAGCATTTTGGCATCAATTTTCAAATGTAACCTCATGTGGAATATTCTAGATCATGTAAAATCATCACAAAAATAATTCCCCTACATAATCACAATTACTTTCATCATACACCCTCATTTAATCATCATTTGATCTTTGATTTACACTTCAAAGCCAATTACCAAGCCTAATTTTGCTTCCAAACCAAATTTCAAACCACCAAAATTCTCAAGCCTAAACTCTATAAATAGAGCCCCCATTGCATTTATTCTTCAAGTTTTTTATAGTCAAATTCATCTTGTCAAAATTCCTCCTCATTCTCAATTTTCTTCATCTACCCAAATTCACCCAAAGTTTTGTCTTCCATTAAAAGTTAGTAAGTTTTTCATTTATGCTTACTAATCTTAGAGCTAAACCTCCATCAAAACACTTCATCTACATCAAGTTCTGTAGATCAAAATTTTGGAGTGTGATTCTTGAAGTTTATTTGAAGCATTTTCAGATTTGGAAGTGGTAAACTCTTGATCCACCATTGTTGTGCTTGATTCATCTTCAACAATGTGATCTCCTATTTATCTTTGTTGATTTATTCTTTGAGCAATATTTTGTGATTCCTTTGGTGTTATTTGCTCTTAATTTGATGGAATTCCCATGCTCAATTGCATACAAGATCATGAGGTGTTTGAAGAAACGATTAAATCATGAAAATGCATTTTTCAAACTGTTTTTTGTTGTCATAGCAGGTGCAAATTGATTTGCACCCATGTGCAATTGATTTGCATTGTGTTTTTTTGGCCTAGATGTGTTATCCAGCACTGTGCAATCGATTTTCACACTGCTGCAATCGATTTGCACAGTGCAAAATGTGTTTTTTGGCTTTGTTTTGATACTGTTTTGCCTTCTTTTCTTCTTTCTTCTATTTTCTTTTGTTTTGCCTTAAATTTTGATGTTTATTGATCAAATTTCTCTTCAAATTCCATGGACTTTGGGTGTTTAATGAAGTTAGATAAACCATCATTAATTCAAATATATCTTTAAGTGGATCATTGGATTCATTTAGGTGGTTTAAATTAGTGATAGGTTTAGTACCTTAATCCACCAAGAAGAGTGATAGAATTTAAAGATGGAATGATTCAAATATTGTGATTCAATTTGGTTTCCCTTCCCCTCTTCTTCTTTTTTCTTTTGGTCAATAAAAATCTTACATATAATACAACTTTTCTTCTAAGTTCTTGATCAAGATGAGACTGCTACCTCTTTTCTTTTAGTGTGGTAAGTTTTAGGAGAATGACATATATGTCATTTCTCTAACTTGTGTTAACACAAACATTGTTATTGACTGGCCTCAGATATTAATGACTTCTACATAAGTCCAACTATGATTGCTTAACGTCGCGCTAAATTGGTCCTGAATCGAAATTGAGTTATTTTTTCTAAGTGAGTTATCAATCTCTTACTCTCCATAGTTAGGTGTGAGATAGATTGTTTCTTTGTCATTAAGGGAGCTAGTTGGCATGCTCGTCGATTTTATCCGAGTTGGAGTCCTTCCCTTAATGATGTATAGATTCATGTTCTCATGCTTATGTTTGATTAGTCGAGTATTCTCTGAAAAATAACCAAATGTTCTTCCTCACTAATATTAACATACTAACTATAACTGCACTAACTTTACTTTGTACCATTTAATTTTTTCTCTTTACTTTCTTGTGATTTACTTTTATGCTTTTACATTTAGCATTTCATATCATTTTTATCATCTTATTTTCTCTTTGTCCATTTGGACCTTTATTTGTGTTTTTGCTTTTTTTCTCTTTGTCCATTTGGACCATACTTCTCTTAAGACATTAATAAATACATCAACACTAAATGACTCGGTTTTCATAATTTTCATCTTTTATAATAACCAACTTTTATTTAATAAAAGATCTATTAATTATATTGACAAAAAAAAACATCCTAATAATAAGCAATTTTTTTTTGTAATTTAATTTAACTATTTATCTTATAATAATAACTAAATCTTTTTCCTTTTGTGACATACTTTGAAGTTGACGACGATCGGGAGCCATTTCCAAGTTGTATTTGTACTGCCTCATAAATGCATTGGCAAGATCTTGGAAAGAGTGGATGCTGTTAGGCTCCAAGTTCATATACCACTTGAGGGAAGCACCACTCAAGCTATCCTGAAAGCAATGGATGAGCAACTTCTGGTTGTTGGTGTAAGCTGCCATCTTTCGGAAGTACATGACTAGATGAGCTCTTGGGCATGAATGACCCTGATACTTCACAAACTCAGGAACTTTGAACTTAGAAGGCAAAACAAGACCAGAAACTAAGCACATATTATCAGCATTAACATTGAAGAAATCAGTACCCTCAACCGCTTGGAGTCTCTTGTTGATGATCTGATACTGTTCACGAGTAATCTCAGGCTCAACAAAATCTTCATGGTCTTCCCCTTGAACACTGACAACATTGTGTTCATATAGAGGATTCTCGAAGGGAGCTCGGACAGTTGGGTTAACAGTGTGGACCACAGGTCTGGCCTCGGTAAAGACCGGAGCTTGAAAAGCTGGTCCGACAGTCTGACCAATTGTAGCAGCAGGCGCAACAGGTGGAGAGTAGTTAGGAGGTAAACTAAACTCAGGCCAACTAGAGGGTGGCTCTTGAACAGGAGTTGGATCAGCGTTCGAAATTTCCTGAATGACGGTCCTCTGAGGTGGCTCTCCTCTGGCAATCAACACTTGAAGCATCTCTTGAAGCCTGGTCATGCTTGTTTTCAACTCATCGATCTCCATTCGGACTTCCATATTATGTGTCTCTTGGTCTGTCATTAGGCGTCTGTAGTTAGCTCTGGTCTGATATCTGTGTCGAGGAATCAGCTTGACGACTCAAAGGAAGCACTGGAAGACGAGAAAACGGAGAATGAGAAACCGGAGGAAGAAATGCAATGCAAAAAATGTGATGTTAATGCCATGAAATGGTTTCAAGACTTTCAACGGTCGATTGCAAATTTTTTTTTTTTTTTTTTTTTTTTAGGAAAGTTGGAAAAAGTTTCAGATTTTAAAATGTAAGACTTTTACATTTGCGAAAAACCATTGAATTCCTTGAAACTAGAAATGATATGATGCTTTATGCTATGCGCAAACACACAAGCAAACAAAAGTCCTAGATTTATAGGAACGTGAGAGGAGTCAAGGTCTACCCATCCCAAAAGGTTTATGGACTAAAGGGTTAATTGTACCTGCAGAACAAAGGTTCTAAAGAGGTACCCAAAGTCATTAGCCCATCTTTCGGATATTATCAACTTCCCAACTGACTTGAGGGTCGATAATATTCTCAAGAGAACTTCTTTTGAGTGTAGTATCGCGTAGCAACCATTGTAGGATTACTCCCACATAGTTCCCGCACTACGTCCTATATAAGGCCAAGATGGTGTAAAGGTACTACGGTTCTCAGTATCACAGATTCCAATCGATAATGGTAAAAGTTTTCACGACTACACTCGATCAACCGAACCATTTTCAAAAGGGTCTCAACTGAGCGGTGATTCTCGATTCAGCTTAGTCGGGACTCACTCCCTATAAGCCTCATCGAATATATCGCCATCCTATAATAATTTCACTCAAGCCCGGGTGTAGGACTTATCTCACAATAATGATACAATCCCAAGTAAGGTAAATATACAAGCAGATAATATAACAAATAGCAAGCAATAAAACAAGATAGGCATAACCCTCAAAAGATATTTTCTGTCCCCAGTGAAGTCGCCATCTTCTGTTGCGGTGAAATTTAGATATCAAGCTATTGATTAACTTGAATCTTAATTCATTTACAACCGTCTTTGATTTATCCTAAGGAAAGGTTAAAGAAAGTAAAAACCTATTTTGCATCGTAAACACAATGCGGGGAGAGATCTAAGGTTCGGGGGTTGGTTAAGCTTAGGGAAGGTATTAGCATCCTAAACTTCTGCAGTACTCTACAGGAACCTCTTGTTTTAAATGCTGCTATTTGCTAATGGTTATCTGCTTAAGGGTTAAAAGGTGAAGAGAAAGACCTAAAGGGGTTAGTCCTAAGTATACTCGCCAAGACGTCGCATCTTGTGCCTACATATTCTGACGGAAATGGAATCAGAGTATTTGTAGTTCCCCTCGAAAGGGATGGATAGGAACTTCTTGACTATGGCCAAGGTTCCAAGGGGAAATAAACGTTCATAGGGAAACGCTTATTTTGGAGTGTGGAAACTCCTAATCCTAAGGCTAGGATAAAGAAAGGGATGTCCTCGGCGGGACACCTAAGCATGAGTACGGAGACTCAAAGTCTTAAGGTTTACGGAACATGGTAAAGGTATGGGTTGTGGAAATGGTGAGATATGGGTGAATCGTTTTGATTTAGTTGACTTAAAGATTTTCGGGAATTTTATGGCTAAATTGAAAATATGCTTTTTAGAAGTTAATTTGCAAAATATTTTAAGATTTTTATATGGTTTTTTGTGAGTTATGTAATTAAAAGGTTTTGAGTTATGATTAAATTAAAAAAAGTTATACTAATTGATTTTAACAATTATTTATTTTTGTGATTAAATTTTAGAAAATTGCCAACAAAATTTAAATTAAATAAAAGACGGAATTAGATTAAATGATTTCTTTATTTTTTAAACAACTTATTTATCTAAAAAAAAAAAACTCCTAAAGATTGAAATAGCTATGTCAACTAGATTATTAATTTAATTTAGATAAACTTATACTAATATTATTGTTTTTTTTATTTTTATTCTTATAATAGATAAGCGGTTTTTTATTATTATTAAGAGAAGGTGAAATTAAGACATTAAAATTAATCTAAATATATTTCTTTTTTTGATATTTTTAAATATAAAATTTGTTTTTTTAGTTAATTAATTAGTAATTTTCAGATTCTTAAACAAATTAAATAATTAGTGGTTAGTAGGGAGTTAGTAGTTAGTTTTTTTATTATTATCAAATTAATATTACAATAATAACAGAAATAATAAATAAATAGAAAAATATAAAAACTGGGCCGGTGGTGAGTTGGGTCGTCCGACCCAGTTTGAGAAACAAAGTAGCAAGGGGTCTGAAAACCCTAATTCCCAAATTGTGAAACGGCGCCGCTCTCTTCTCCTTTCTCCGCGTTCCTCCTTTGCTTTCCTCTTCTCCGATTCGCTCTGTTTCTCCTTTCTCCTCGTGATTTTCTTCCACTTCCGCTTCTTCTCTCTTACTGAAATGTAAACGACGAAAATCAATAGATATCACATATTTTATAACAAACCAACTTACGGTGTGATTGTTTGGTGTAGGATTCCGATGAGGAGTTTCGTAGCGGTGAGGCTGTAATGGCGGCGATGATGGCAACAAGAGAAGTCGAAGGTCGGCTGGGCAGTTACGGCGATGAGGGTGTTGGCGATGATTTGCGGTTTCGGTGAGAGTGGCGATTGCGACCTCAAAGAGATAAGTTGCTTGAACTCTTTTCTCTGATGATCATTTGTGTCTGTTTTTTTTTTATCGTGTTGAAACTCGTCTCCTTTTATAAGCTGATGTATCAGAACCAGGTTGAAAACCAAATTAAAGACTTTCCAAATTAAAACAAACATGCTCGAGACATGTTTTGGATTTGCTTTAAATTTCAGATTTTTGCTCTGCTTCAGTATCACAAATGCTTTGAAAGTTATTTCCATTTTCGAGTTGAATGTGTCGAAACATGTTTACCATCTTTTGGAAATAAAATTAATTGTGTTTGCTGTTTTACAATTTCCTTTTTCTGCTTGGTTCTGTCGCTAATCTTTAGCAAGTCCTGATACTACATTGATTTCTATTTGCAGGTGTTGAATTCAGCTGTGATTGATGCAGCTCGGTTTTTGCTGTTTGACATTCAATTGCAACCCTTAACTCACTTTGGTTTCCTCTGTTTCTGAACTGGTTTGTCATTTTTTATATGAGTTTCAATAGGTGACGTATGTGACCGAGAATCGGAAACTAACAGTTCTTTGGGCAAGTCTTCCGGTTTCCCGCTTTCTCGAGGTAACACGCAGGCCAAGCTTTCCTTAGCATCTGTTTGGTTGTGGCGTTGTGTGATGGTTGTGACAGGCCGTCTTTTGGTGGAAAAGTAAGGTTGAAAAGTGGAGGGATGAATGCAATATGGATGCAATAATCTGCAGTACTAAAAAGCTTGTTCGTCCATAGTTATGATAACTAAGTGACTCAAAAACCTTTGAGTCCCTTGGCCGTATTTGAAGCTTTGTAGAAAAACTTCAAGCATAGATCCTAGTCTTGCATGTGATTCATCTACCATGGTTATGATAACGGTTCTGTCTTCCATTGTTGCTTTCTTCAGCACTTGAATCAGTTATTGTGTTTCTGATAGATTGATGCAACTGATGTGTAGCATACCACCTCAGCTTTCATTTTTGGCTTTCTGATACAAATTTACTGATTTCTCTTTTTCTTCTTTCAAAAGGCAAGTGATGGTGTGGTTATCGTCGGGTCAACGCCGTCGAGAGGGGTTACTCGGCGATGATGACAGCTTGTCTGAACCGTTTGAAGGGATGCTGCTGCCATTTGGTTTAGATTGTGTTGCCTTAGTGATGATGACTTTCGGGTCTGAGCGAAAAAATTACCGTATGCTGTGTACTTTCGATGTTCGGTAGGGAGTTGGTAACGGTTTCGGCCGTGGCTCTCCTGGCCGCTCGAGTTTCATGCCCTATGATGAGTAAACTGAGGGCTGAACCCCCATTCCAATCATTTTGATATTTGCTTTTTTGCTGGTGTTTTGTGCGCAGGTCCAATTCTGCCTGGTTTAACTGTGAAGCATTTTCTCTGATGGCTTAAGCTTGACTTCTTTGCCCTTGCTGTTCTTCGAATAGGTTCAGTGGCTTGTGAATATGGACTGATTTTTGTGCTTTGGTGAATTGAACTGTTTGTTCAGATTTGGTGCAGCTGTGAACTGTCTTCGGCTTTGAGTGCTTTTGTGGACTTAATTTGTTCTCTTGAACATGGATTTGGTTCTGCTTTCGAACTGTGCTTGGCATTCAGATTTTTTTGGACTAACATCTTTCCTTCTTCATTGTTTTTCAGACTAGAGTACTTGGGTTTGTGCTGTTAGTGCTGCTGTAGCGCGATAAACTGAAGGCAAAGATGTTATTTTACTAAGCCTACATGCTGGCTGCTCTTGATTGTTTCTGTTATGCACTTTCAGCTTGCATCTCCAATTATTCTTGGCTATCGATATCAGTTTGAAAAAGAACCGCATATTAACTTGATAGGCTGTTATATTTACTTGATGGAATTGTGCCTTTAACTTGGCTTTGAACCGAATCCAATTACGGCAAATCAAATCAGTCCCACTTCTTTTATCTCTCCTTTCTCTCGGCTGTCCCGTGGATAAGAACGGTACTACTTGATCTGACCTCAATGGCGTGGATCGGTAACGGGAGTGGGATGCGGCTTCGGTTGTGCCCTCCCGGCACTCGATGATGACGAATGTTCTGAGAGTGTCAAACATCAATCCTAACCCTTTTCTGTTATGTTTCTTTCTATCTTCTTTTCAGGTAAATGGAGCTTTTGTGAAGAAACTCAAGGAAGATCAAAGAGTAGTACTTAAGAACATTTTTTTCTTTTAGGACTTCAGGGCCCTTTAGGGTAGACATCAATGTAAATGAATTTCCCAATGTTAATTCATGAGTAAAACATCATTTTTACTTCCATTGTATTTTGAGCTATATCTTATGAACACTCATGGATAGAGGTTCCAATTTGAAATTCACTTTTGTTTTGCCTTGGTCAAATGAAACGCTCTTTCTCGTAACAGAAACAAATTCAAACTGAAAATCCTTTGGTCACGTAACTTCCTTAAGCCAAACATAGCAATCTACGCAAACCAAATGCCTCGAAGAAAGTATCTCATTTGTCCCAAAATCACAAACCTTACCAAAAGTGATCGAAATGCCCCTGGGGATAATTCCTGAAAATCGAATCATACTAAAAACGTAGTTAGTGGTCTAACAGATGCAAACTGAAATGTTTATGCGAAATGACTGACTAAATGTAAGGGTAAAATTTGGGGTATGACAGAACTCTTTTAATTTAATTAAAATAATTTACACTAATGATAAACAACTTTTGATACTTTGACTAATAATTTTTTTTATATATAACAACTTTTTAGATAAAATATTAAAACTTATCTTCATAATTTATCTAAAAAACAACTTTTTATAAAAATTGAACAATTTCTCTTTAAATAAAGTAAACCTTTTTTAGAATCCTTTTAGTTATAATTTCTACTTAGAATTTAATTCGCCTCGAAAAGTTTTTATTAAAACTAATATAATTAAAATTTTCTAAATTAATCTCACTAAAAAATAATCAAATCCCCTTTTAAAACTAATTTATCATCAACCTCTATTTAAAATCTAATTCACCATTTAGTTCATTTCCTTCTAAAAAATAATTTCGTTAGAACTTATTTAATCTAAGGTAAAAAAAACTAAAATATCAAATCAATATCCCATAACTCAATCAATCGTGCATGTTTCTGTCTCTCAACACCAATCAAACATTCACACGACTTTCGCACTTGGCTTAGTTTAGCATTTTATCTGCATATATGCTTTTATTACCGTAGTTTATTTTTATCGTGTTGCATGTCCAAAGGAAGAACCTGCACATGACTTAATACTTGTGCGTATGCATCTCATCTTACATCATAATTCCCCATTTTATCCTTGATCCTTTTCAAGTTGATCGCTTAAGTTTAGACCCTACCCCTTAAGGAGGACCTTTTTCCTTTTACAACATAGATGAGCAATCTTTAAACAATTCAATCAATTATTCAAACTACAAGAGAATAAGATGTTAGTCATCTTGACAGTCGAGAAATAAATCTCCTGCCCCATAACATATCGAGTGATGTAGATCTTTTCCGCTCGAGAGAGATAGTGGCAAACTCGTCGATAATCCAAGTGTTTGAGCCCTTCTCTCAAGAAGATGCAAAGACCATCTCCTACAAGTTGTGGTGGTTAAGTCGAGTGTTCTCCCTTAAGATGACGACTCATCTCTTCTCCTATAATCAATAAATCAATAACCCTTATCCCTTAGGAACTTTGACCAACAGTCAAAGAGTTCCTCAAACTCTTTAGGGGAACTACAATTACTCTGATTCCATTCCCGTCAGGATATGTAAGCACAAGATGCGACGTCTTGGCGAGTATACTTAGAAGTAAACCACTAGGTCTTTCACCCTTAAGCAAATAACCCTTAGCAATAAACAACATAAAACAAGAGGTTCCTGTAGAGTACTACAGAAACTTAGGATGCTAGAACCTTCCCTAAGTTTAACCAACCCCCGAACCTATAACTCTCTAGCTTTTGCATTTGCATTGCATTATGGGTAATTCGATCTTTTTCCCTTCTTTTGGATAAATAAAAGACCGGTGGTGAACTAAAATGAATTAATATTCAAATTAATTAATAATTTGACATCCAATTCTCACTGCGATATATATATATATATATATATATATATATATATATATATATATATATATATATATATATATATATATATATATATATATATATATATATATATATATATATATATATATATATATATGCATCTTAACACCTTTTTAGAAGAGCTATAATGACCAAAGGATGTCATGGTTCAAGAAGAAGAAGAAAACAATTTATATGCGCCAATGGTAATCAATTACCATAAGCGGGTAACTGGTAAGTTGAGGATACAAGGTTTGAGAATGGAGGAAAATAACAAAGTAGTTTTTGGTTATCTTAGTTGGACAGATTCAAAGCATGTTGTTAGAAGTCCAATTGTGGTGACTAGCATTAACTCAGAACTAACACCTCCATAGATAGAACTTGCAATGTTTCTTTGAATATTGGTGATTGCTTTGTGATGAAGTTATCATCATGTTTTTACCAATAGTTGGTTTCAATTTTGTGATTTCTCATTAATAAGTTAAGTTAGTTATTACCAGGTCATTAGTATTTGGTGATTCAATTTGTTGTGTTTGGGTGTAATAATTTAGTTCAAGTTGTCTTTTACTTTTAATGTCTAGAGGTAGAATTGGTTACACTATGAAATAAATTGCTTTTATTTTAAGTAATTTAAATTCCGCTTTATTATCTCCTTGCCATTATTGTTAATGTCTTCTTTTCCACTCCTTTACGATTTATTGCATGATTGATATGTTTAACACATTAGCACTCATTGTTATATTCATTTTCAATTATATATCATGTTTAAAACTCTGTTTGCAACGATAATTTGAAATATCAGATTTATTTCCGCAACCATGTCCAACTAAATTTCTAGAGTCCGGATGTGAGGATCGTCGTTCCGACGGGACTCGGTAGATTCAATTGTCATATAGTTTTAATATTGACTTGTTTTTACGATTCCAATTTTTAGTTTTAAAATCCAAAGGTTTTGCGCGAAAGCGAAAACACTTAGTTATTAATCAACAACACGATAGTGTGAGACTCATATCTGATATTAAAAATTGGATATAATTTCTAAAATTTATTAGTTTATAAGACACATAGTTCTACTTTTTAGAATATTTATTTATAAGAGTTAAAACTCAATTTTGTCTAAGCTGTTGGTGTGGAGCAGAAAACACTGGTTCTGAAACGATGATGCGTCCTTACAACAAACACCTCCTTGCAAAACAAGCACTTGTTGCAGTCATCAAAGACTCTCCATTCGACACTCTGTCGTCTTCTTCTTCTTCCAATCTCACGTGGACTCCCGACGCCGTCATCCAACTCCTCCGCTCCATCTCCCGTTTCTCATTCCAATCCCACCGTTCCCTTGGCCGCCAAAACAACCTCTTCCGCCACCGCTCCTTACCTCTTTCAAATCTCAAACCCTACTCAAACCCATACCTAACCAACCTCGGTCTCCGTAAAGCCCAAGAGTTCCTCCATTGGATCCATTCCCACTTCAATTTCCTCCACACCCAATCCACTTCCTTGGAAATGGCCATTCTCATTACCAAATCCAACAACACCAAAACCCTCTGGACTTTCCTCAAACAATTATCTTCATCATCATTAAACACTGCTAGTAATAATCTTGTTACAACCACGAGCATTACCTGTTTGATAAAACTCCTAGGAGAACAAGGCTTAGCAAAAGAAGCCTTACTTACATTTTACAGAATGAGACAATTCGGTTGCAAACCCGATGTACAAGCATATAACGCGTTGATTAATGCACTGTGTAGCGTTGGGGATTTCACCAAAGCAAGACATTTGCTTCAACAGATGGAGCTTCCCGGGTTTCATTCTCCTCCTGATGTTTTCACTTACACTGTTATGATAAGTTCTTATTGTAGGTATGGTGTGAAGATTAGTGGTTGTAGGAAGGCGGTGCGAAGGAGATTATATGAAGCGAACCGTCTCTTTCGTGTTATGGTTTTTAAAGGTATTGTTCCTGATGTTGTTGCTTATAATGCATTGATTGATGGTTGTTGTAAGACGTACCGTGTTGGTAGGGCTTTGGAGTTGTTTGAGGATATGAAGAATAGAGGTTGTGTTCCTAACCGTGTTACTTATGATTCTTTTATAAGATATTTTAGTGTTGTGAATGAGATTGATAAAGCTGTTGAATTTTTAAGGGATATGCAGAGGTTGAGTCATGATGGTGGGAATGGGATAGTGGGTAGTTGTAGTTCTTATACCCCGATTATTCACGCACTTTGTGAGGCTGGGAGAGTTGTTGATGCTTGGAGTTTTCTTGTTGAATTGGTTGATAGAGGATCAGT
The DNA here is from genome assembly GCA_963859935.3 of Lathyrus sativus. NCBI lineage: Eukaryota > Viridiplantae > Streptophyta > Magnoliopsida > Fabales > Fabaceae > Lathyrus > Lathyrus sativus. The sequence goes on along the minus strand of OZ012739.1, from coordinate 11,159,756 downwards.
GCCTCGAGAGTTTACTTATAAATTGGTTTATGATGCACTTCGTTTGAAAGGAGAGGATGGTTTGCTGAGTGGTGAAGTGCACTAGAGAATAAAAGATGGTGTGTTGGAGAGGTATAGGCGAACCATGAAAGTTAAACCAGTTATGACTCGCAAAGGGTATCCTGAGTTGGAACTGTTTTCTTAAGAGGAATTCATTGTTTGGGTGAAGTAAGGGTATGAATTTGATTACGATCTTATTGATGAGATGCATTAGAGATCAATCACTTAATGTGATCACTTACAATTCTTTGTTAGATGCTTTGTGTTAAAACAGTCATGTTGACAAGGCAATCACATCATTGAGAAAAATTAAAGAGCACAGAAGTCTGTCAAACTCGAACACATTAAAAAATACTTATAGACAGAGGTTGCGTGAAGGTGGAAGACGGAAGGATGCACAAGATGTTTTTATGGATATTTTGATCAAAGGTATACTGTCATGTATGACCAATGGGTTCTGTGAAGAAGTTATGCATGGGCGGTGCTGTCAAAAATGTGAGACGATGATTGTGCTCCAATGTTTTTATTTATGAAATGGTTCTTCAGGCTCTTTTCAGAAAAATACAACAGTGACATGACAGAGAAACTGCCTAGACTTGTGAAATGATTGCTAGATGTCTATTGTAAGAGTAAAATCAGATGATTTCAAGTTAAATTGTTATTTTGAATATTGATACCTACCGTCCAATCTTTATTTCCATTTACTTTTACACATGAAACTATACACTATTTGTAAAAAAAGTTCTACGCATTCAATATGTGTTGATATAATTTGGTAAGCTAAAATATATGACTTGTTAAATTCGTTAACAGAATTTTTTTTTAAAACACTAAATTCAATTTTTAAGACCAATTAATCTAGAGATTAATTTCATTGACTACTAATAGTTCTACTTTTTAGAAATTAATCTCTAGATTAATTGGTCTTAAAAATTGAAGCCCTATTAATTTCTAAAAAGCAGAACTATTAGTAGTCAATGATTAATTGGAAATTTTTCTGATGAAAATTTCCCTGGATAGAGAGATAAACCGGTGACTACTGCTCCATTTCCGAGGGTTAAATCGCCATGAAATTCACGGTCCAATGTGCCAGCAGCCACTGTTGTTACCTGTTAGATATAAAGCTAGTTATGTTATTTTGCTCATATTTATATGAATTTATATGTGTAGATAGAAATTTGTGTTCATTATTGATCTAGTTATTACCCATGGTGTTCCGTTGTGTAGAGTTTCGAGCACGGGTCCTCGGTTCCCTGCGGATGTAGATACAAAAATGTTTTTCTCCATAGCTGCAAATGTTGCTATAGAAACAGGATCTTCATACAAAGGTGCGTTATCGAAACCCAATGATAATGAAAGAACATCTACACCATCTGTTATTGCACTTTCAATTGCAGCTATTGTATCAGATGTATATGCTCCTTCTTCCCACAAAACCTTGTACATGGATACATGAGCTTGTGGTGCTACGCCTGTTATAAGAAATAAAGTTAGTTCATAGTTTTGTTTATGTTATCTTTTTCATTTTTATATATGGACTTATACGCATAAATAGAGTCTCTTGTATTCGTTAATCGTTATACCTATGGCTGATCCCGAGGCATAGCCAAAGTAGGATGAACCAGTGTTTTCTGCTCCACACCAAAATAATATATGTACTACTCACTACTATGAAGAAGTGTTTTCCCTTTAATAGAAAAATGATTTTTACCTCGATTTGCTGGGCAAGATAAAGAAACATGTCATAGAAACTCCTCACTTTTCCCAGCAACAACATTTTTTCGTATTTTCTTGAAAACGTACTAATATTCCTCTCGTTTGTAAAAATGTCCTTTTTTTTATTAAAATATAAATTTTCCTAATTTTATATTATTTTTATTCCAATCTACAAGTGCAAATTTGTTGACAAATTTTGAAGCTTCTTCATCATCATCCTTTTGAACCTCGGTGAAGATCAAATGCTGAATTTTGTTGCATACCCATATGTATGCAATATATTTTTGATGATTTTACATGCATTTTTTTATGATATAAAACTAAAAAATATTATATAAGTAAAATAATTCATTATGTTATAAGACAAGAGATTATATAAAGAGCACTAACCTTAAACCATTTTTTTTGTTCTTGCAATTCATTTTAGAGATTGTTTCAACGCTTCTTTAAGTTTCACTATTTTCAACCTAAATGCTTTCATTATCAATGTTTTTCTTTCACAACATAGCATCCAAGATATATAGTTGTGGCGTTCGCGTTCTGATTGAAAGGCATAAGGGTTTCACGTGGATCACTGATGTTTCTTGTGGCTTGATGTGTTAACAATGTATTGAGCTTTCATACTTTATAAATGGACAAAAAAAAAGATTTGTTTAGAGACATAACTTGGTTACTTCTCCCCTCGGATATTTATGAATACCAATGTATAAAACAAAATAAGGACTTTTTCCCTTGGTTGTCATCCCACCTAAGGGAATAAATTACTTCTATTGTATACCTAGAAAGAAAATGGTGAATTGTAAGAAATATCACTTACTACTTCTTACCATCCACCATTTTCTTTTTGGTTTGCAATATTTTCTTAGTATGATATGGAATAGGTTTCTCAATATTGTCAGGTAAGGAAAGAACTAAATCATTGAATTTTTTCTTGGATGACGACATTGAGAAATTATTCCGAAATATAAAAATGGATTGGTAGGCATGGAATCAACAACAAAAATGCCATTATGTGAGATAGATTGGAAAAACAAAAAACTGTTTTGTTTGATTTTGGTAATTAAAATTATTTTCTTCCATGAATGAGTGTAATAATAACAACAACAACTTTATCTTACATAGGATCATCATAATACTTAGGTTAAGAAAGTGGATGTTGTACATACATATGAACACTAAAATGTACCTTACATAAATCAATTATATCTTGGGCACCTATGTTATCACTCAATATAAACATATCAAATGTGGGGTCCTTGTATAATACCTTTCCAACTTCCTTATATGTTAGATTAAAATAGCTCTACTTATCTACATCACATCTCAGCTCTGAAATTAATCCCTCATAACTAGAAAACTCATCATCTACAAATGAAACTCCACAGTGGATAAAAACATGAACAAAGTCATCCACTATTTACTTAAAAGAAAAACTACTTAATAAGAACCAACACATATTAACATTTATAATCAGAACCATCACAATTACTTTCATACAATCATATTTCTACAAGACAAATTCATATTTAGAATCAGAACCAACACATATTCCTAAAACCAACAAAAATTCATACAATCACATTCATATAACACAAATTAACATTTAGAATCACAATGAACACAAATTCCTACAACTACGAGAAAACCCCCTAATATGAAGACTATACCCTAAAATTAATTATACATTAAACCCCACACATTAAACCTCGTAAACCCTAAATTAGAAAGGGTAGAAAAACGAAAAACTAGTAAACCCTAAATTAGAAAGAGGTGAAACATTATACTTACCAGTAGACTTGTCTTCCTCTTTTAGTTTTAGAAAATAATTCTCTCGCTTCGTTTTCTCTCACTTCTGGATTCGTTCCTTACTTCGTAGAGTTCGTTCCTTCATTCACATTTGTTCACATTCGCAGTAATACTCCTTCGTTCTTCCTTTGTTTCACTCTGAGAGAAAATATGAGAGAAATGAAAGAAATCACTTGTAAATTCCATTAAGTAATTCATCTCATCAATGTTCACATACAACTCAACAAATATTTTCCCACCACTGCAAATACTATTCCACCTAAGCGACATATGGCCTCTTGCATTGAATTTTACTAATGCATTTGACGTTAAAGACAAACGTGACTCTGTTTGAATAATTGAGGGACCAAAATAAATATTTTTTTTAGTTAAGGAACCAATATGAACCTTGACTAAAAGATACAGAACGAAAAAAGAATATTAAATTTAAAATCAATTATTCACCATAAAGTATTAAACATGAACCTTACTATCATATAAAACAAGTTACAAATTGACAAAATACATTATAAAAAAAAGTTTATCTCATAAAAGAAAAGTTCTTTCTTTTATAATAGAGAATTATTATTTTTTCAAAACATTACAATGTACATAACTATTATAAGTAAAATAATTGTTTTGATTTATTAGTTAATTGATGTATATAGTCACAGATACATAAGTTAATCAATATATCAAAAAATCATTTATTTATAATAGTGACAAGAGAGTATTAGATAATATATGCAACAATAGATAACTCTATTAGAGCTCATTCTTCGTATCATTTTTCTCTTTAGTTTTAACAACATGCCTACAGACCTTTGCTTCCTTGAAAACTCTGTCTGGTCTACATAAGTAACCCTTTTTGGGTGCACAATGACTGTCTTGTGAGCAGATACACAATCCTTCTAATGCACAACCGTCTTTCAATATTGTCACCCATTCTTTAAGCCCAAGAATTTGGTTTGTCCACTCACTAGAAAAAAGTCCTCGTGAGTCATACTCTTTTTTAACCTTCAAAAATTTAGTCGCTTTATTATACTTCTGGATTGCTCCCACAAACCCTAAATTTCTGTTTTTCCCCAATGGGGTAACCCTCCATATTTAAACAATCCAATTTGTTCTATCTCTTCAATTATATCTTCGAAAAGTCTAGGAGTTAATGGATCTTTGTTGCGGTAATATGTGATGTCGAAATCTATAGCATCTTCTGTTTTTTTTAAGTATGCACTTGATCCTGTAACATAACACATAAGGATTCCATTGTATAGTTCTAGGCCACATATTGCTCTTGTCTCCAACTCAACAAGTTCTTGAATATCTTTAATGAAATTTTTAACAACGGATAAAGAAATACTAAATGTTGTTTCGTGATGGAATTCTCCCTTGATTCTCGAGTCCCATGGACAAGCCGTGATCATTAGATCCTCCAAACTATCCAAACATGTTCCAGACGATTGCATTTGATTGTGTAATCCAACAACAGGATATCTAAGAAAAACTCCTACAATTCGTAACTTTCTTATATCAAAATATAAATATATTATTTTATCTATCTTAAATTACATAACATTATAATATTTGATCATCTCATACCGTTTTAGAAATATAATTAATTTTTAAAAAATTATAAATTATAAAAAAATTACAAATTTATACTACATTATTATATCCGTGTTGGTTTTCAATATAACAAATATTTTATAAGAAAAAAAAATTACCATTATCAATCAATCCATAACCAGAAGCAGCGAGTGTTGCAGAAATCAACTTTGCATTATTGCACTTCCCAATAGCATCGCTTAAAGTTTCTTGAATTTCCTCTATTGTAAAAAAAAATTAAATATAACAATGTTTAACTAGAAGAAATAAAATAAAATGAAATGGAATTCAAGTAAGTTAATAAACCTGTTCCTCTAACAACCGCTAATGCAAGGGAAAGTGTTGACCGAAATCCTGTGAAATCATATAAACCATTTCCAGAAGTATTTAAAGGGACACGATCGTCGATTCTATAAACAACTTTTTTTTGACTTGGATACCATGATACATCTGCAAATTCATGTTTTCTTCCAAAAGTGATTAATTCACGTTAGATGGAAGTTGGAAGCTGATGCGACTATTGATATGAGCTCTGCCTCCGAGGTTGGATACTTAGCCTCGGCGGCTTTGCAGATGGTTCGATCCGGGAACATACCGTTTGCGTTTGTGATGGTGCAGTTGGTGTTGTTTGATGAACACTTAATTGGATCTGCCGGAGGAGTTGAAACTACTCCATGGATTGTGAATAGAAAGATGAAAATAGTATATTTGAATTTCATAATTTTAGAGCTTAACATTGCTATTGTTTAAGCTAGTTTGAAATTGTTGTATATCTATAAGATATGTTACATTATACTTATTGAGGAAAAGTCCACATGCAATTGGGTTTATGAGGTTATTTCATAAGACATCGATAGCAATTGGATAGTTAAAAATATATATTTCTAATAAGCTCATGCATGATGAAAATTAATTTTCATGGTGAGTTTAAATATGATAAAGTTAAAAAAGAATAAAAGTGTCTTATAGACAAAAGTAGAAATTACTTTCAAAAATGTTGGAAGAAATTTTGTTCAATTTTTGCACTAAACATCTACCAGTAGAATTTGTCTTTAAATCTGTCTAAAAAAATTTTAGTCAATTTTTGCACTAAACATCCACAAATGAAAATTGTCATTAAATTTGTTCCGAGCTACTGAAAGTTTAAATTTCGAATTCAAAATATATACTACTTCATGAATGGTGAATAATGTAACTATAGGCGAATCATTACAATCTTATGCTGAAAATGTGTAGTTTCATCAAGGGTCGTAACCTTCTGAAATTCAGTTTATTTGAAATTCAGAAATTACATCACAAACCAAATATCCTCTTGTACAAAATTCTAGACACTATTCCTTACATAATCGAATTTTCGTCGGTCTTGCGCAAATTTGATATAAGACTGAATTATTCTGGATATTCCTGCATTCCAATTCTAAGACATATTTGAGAATGCTTGAAATATTTTTAATAAAAGTGATTTCGTTTCACGATTCTAACCTCAGTTTATTTGATTTGAATTAATTTTCTAACAATCTTAAAAATATTCTATGTAATGACAAACGAGACTTTGTTTCTAAGTATCAAAGGATAAGTTGTCACGTGGGAGACATATTCTAAACATAAGAAGAATTGAAAGTATAAATTTAGATACGTTTTATTGTTTTTAAATTTCTAATTCGTATCAGAATCTTGATTATTTATATTAAGATTTTTGTGTAATAATTATTGATATGAAATAGAGATAATGAATGGTAGATATAATTTCTTGAATGATAAAGAAAATAACAGTGCACTAATACCATAAAAATTGAGTGATAGAAATCGTATTATGTATTCAAATAATGTTGCATACAGTACTGGAACGTATGGTAAAAGTGCACTACGTAGATATATGAACACCACCCTTTATATATAGACAACTGTTAGGGATATGATCCTTGATTTAATAGGACAAGGAATCCTCCTTAGAATTTAGAGATAGAAGAGATCTATAAATATTTTCTGCTTCTCATTCAAGGAAATGAATACAATATATATAGATCTTAGCTGGAGATCTAATTCTGTTACTATAGCAAATAGAATCTAGTACAACTAATAATAAAATCTAGTACAACTAATGGTTATATTTCAGCATAACAACTTTTAGAAGCTTCTTTATTCTTTGGCATCTTGTGCAGGTGACAGTCTCATCTATTTAGTCTTCAAATTTCTTGAGCCTTTTGATGGTTCTTTTGTGCCTGCTTGGATTTGCTGTTATTATTGCATCTTTTATAATGCTGTTGGGTTTTGGTTCTGCAGTTGGGCTAACAACCCCTGGTGCATGAAAAGACAACTTGTCCTCAAGGTGATAGTCAGAACATAGAGTATCCCAAGATTCCCAACTAGTTTCTTCCGGTGGTAAACCTGACCACTGAACCAATGCCATTTTGTGGGGGGATTAGTAGATGTATCAAGTTTGGTGTCAAGTATTGTCAAGGGTGTAATGATAGGGTGGTGATCAATGGAAAGTGGTGGAATAGTAGTGATTGAAGGAATGAGGCCGTGGTGTAATTTGAGGAGTGAACAGTGGAAAACAGGGTGAATTTTGGAATGGGCTGGTAGATCAAGTTTGTAAGCCACCTTTCCAATTTGTTGAAGTATCTTGAAGGGACCATAGAATCGGTTGGAGAGTTTGGAGTAAGATGTTGGAGTTGCAGTTTTCTATCGATATGGACGAAGACGGACATAAACATATGATCCTTCTTCGAATGTGATGTCTCTGCGGTGTTTGTCAGCATTCTGTTTCATGGCAGTTTGAGATTTGAGGATTTTTGCCTTTAATTTTGTGATAAGTTGTTGGCGGCAACTTAGTAAGGAATCTACAACTTCAAGTGAGGATTGACCTTGTATGTATTGAGGTATGGGGGGTGGTTCTTTGCCATAAGTAATATGATATGGTGTGAGGCCTGTGGTAGAGTGGACAGAAGTATTATGGGACCATTCAGCCAAGGAAAGGTAATTGGACCATTGAGATGGTTTATGGTGAACAAAGGAACGCAAATATTGTTCTAGCACTCTGTTAAAAACCTCTGTTTGGCCGTCTGTTTCAGGATGGTAGGAGGTACTCATGCGTAACTTGGTGCCGCAAAGAGAGAAGAGTTCCCGCCAGAATTTGCTAATAAACAAGGGGTCCCGGTCAGAAACTAGGCTCCTAGGCATGCCATGTAATTTGCATACAATTTCAAAGAACACAAGGGCCACCTTATGGGCTGTAAAATAGGAAGCAGTGCAGCCAAATGTACACCTTTAGAGAGGCGGTCAACGACTACTAATATTGTTGTGTGACCCTTTGATATTAGTAATCCGGTAGTGAAGTCTAGGGATAGATCTTCCCAAATGGCTTGAGGGATGAGGAGGGGTTGTAAGAGTCCCGAGGGTCTTTTTGTTTCATATTTGACCTGTTGGCACGTGGTACAGTTTTGAAAAATTGTTGTACCTGGTTTCTCATGTCTTCCCACCAAAAATTTGCTTTCAATCGTGCCAATGTTTTGGCAAAGCCCATGTGACCAGCTGTAGGGGAACAATGGAATTCCTCTAAGAGTGTGTTACAAAAGGGAAGGGAGTGGTCTAACCAAATGCGACTATTGAAGAGAATAAGGCCTTGGTGTATTTTGTGGTTTGAAAATTGGGAGGGTGTTTGTGAGATTTGATTGTATAGAGAGGTAAATTGGGTGCTAGCAGCCAATGCTAGTTTGAGTTGCTCTAAAAACAAAAAATTTGGCATAGAGAGAGAGAGATGCGTACCTGAGGTTGTGTCTGGAATGCGAGAAAGGGCGTCTGCCACAGTGTTGGATTTCTCTGTCTTGTATAAAATCGTGTAATCATATCCCATGAGTTTGGCTAAATACATTTGTTGCTCAGCGGTTTGGATGGTTTGGGTGAGGAGTTCTTTGAGGCTTTGGTGATCTGTGTAAATTGTGAATTGGTGACCAAGAAGGTATTGTCGCCATTTTATAACGGCAGTGGTGATTGCATGTAGTTCTCAGACATAGGCGGAAGCCTTTTGAAGTTTGGGACAAAAAGGTTTGCTGAAGTAAGCAATGGGATGTGACTTTTGCATCAAGACTGCCCCCATAGCAAGGCCTGAAGCATCAGTTTTGAGGGAGAATGGTTGTGTGAAGTCGGGGAGGGCTAAAGTGGGAGCAGAGGTTGTGGCAAGCTTGAGGGCATTAAATGCGATACTAGCTTCAGGGTTCCAGTGGAAGGCGTCTTTTCGAAGTAAAGAAGTGAGGGGTGAGGCGATGGAGGCATACCCTTGGATAAATTTGCGATAGAACCCAGTGAGTCCCAAGAATCCGCGTAATGCCGTGATGTTTTTGGGGAGAGGCCAGTCAAGTATGGCTTGGATTTTTGATGGTTCTGGTTTAACACCTTCAAGTGAGACAATGTGTCCTAGATAGTTCAAGCTACGTTGGGCCAATACACATTTGGATTGTTTCAGGAAGTATTCACCTTGCAATAGAGTGATGAAAACGCGTTCAAGGTGTTGGATATGCTCTTCAAGTGTTTTGCTATAGACGAGAATGTCATCAAAAAACACGGTGACAAATTTACGCAAGAATGGTTGTAGTAATGTGTTCATTGCGGCTTGGAAGGTGGAAGGTGCCTTGCAAAGGCCAAATGGCATAACGCGAAATTCATAGTGTCCTTGGTGGGTTCTGAAGGCTGTTTTTGGAATGTCAATTGGGTTCATCCAAATTTGGTGAAATCCTTGCCGGAGGTCGAGTTTAGAAAACCAGGATGCATTACCTAATTCATCAAGTAATTCTTCAATAGTTGGCATTAGAAAACGGTCACGTACTGTAATGACATTAAGAGCTCTATAATCAACGCAGAAGCGCCAACCTCCATCTTTATTTTTGACAAGGAGTATAGGAGATAAGAAAGGGCTTTGACTTGGTTGTATGAATTTTGTATCAAGCAGGGTTTGTATTTGGTGTTCAATTTCATTCTTTTGGAAATAGGGGTAACGGTATGGGCGGGTGTTGATGGGGTTAGAGTTGGGTACAAGATTAATATGGTGATCAATGTTTCGTTGGGGAGGAAATTTTGGTGTTGTCTTGAAGAGGTTTGTGAAACGAAGAAGTAAGTAATGAATTGTAGGGATATGGAGTGGAGAAGTAGGGTCTGATTTTGGTTCAGGATTTGTGGGTAACAATTGAAAGTGAAATAGTTCAGCGGTGGAGTGGGTTTGGATTAATCTCTTAACTTGTTGGGCCGAGGCTTGAGTAATTTGGGCCTTTTTGTTAGCAGTGAGGGTGATGTTTTTGTTTTGGTGGGTGAAAGATAGGCTGAGGTTTGTGTAGTCCATGAGGACAGGCCCAATAGTTTGTAACCAAGGGGCACCCAAAACAACATCAGTGCCACAGAGAGGAAGCACGTAGAAATCAACCGAAAATTGTTCGGATTGTAGAGAAATGGGAATACCTGCGCAAAAACGATTGCAATCGAGGGTGTCGCCATTGCCGACCATGACTTTGAGTGTAGTGGTAGAGACTGAAGGGAGCTCAAGGAATTTGGCGATGCGATCTTGTACGAAGTTGTGCGTGCTACCACCGTCAATTAGTACTGTGACTGGGTGGTTGGAGATGCGACCATTGAGGTGGATTGTGGAGGCGGTGGTACAGCCAGAAAGGGCATGTAAGCTGATCTGAGCTTCAGTAGTGTAATCAATCGTAGTGGTGGAGTTATCTGAATCCTCAAATTGATGGTGGTTGTTAAAAAGATCCAGAATGGAATCCGGTGGTTCCTTTGTGATGAGGAGGAAGAAGCGTCCTTTGCATTTGTGTTGAGGGGTGAAGGTTTCATCGCAGTTGTAGCAGAGAGCCTTTTCTCATCGTGAAGCCATTTCTTCTGGAGATAAATTTTGATAATTGAGTCGGTTGGGTTTGGGAGTGGGTAAGAGGGGTGGAAGATTGGAGGTTGTTGTTGTTGTTGTGGGTTGTGGTGAAGAAGATGAAGCTGAGGTAAGTGATTTGGGTTTGAAAAAACGGTGTCGTTCTTCAATCTTATCTTCTTGTAATTTGGCAAGGGTTGTGGCTTGGGTTAAGGTGTAAGGGCGGAGGGCTTGGACTTCCCTACGAATCTCAGGTGAAAGTCCAGAGATGAAACAACTGAGAAAGAATTGTTGTGGGAGGCCAACGATGCGATTGTCGATTTTTTCGAATTCGGTGAGGTATTTGTTTACGGAGGATTTTTGTGTGAGCTTAAAAAGTGCGCTTGAAGGGTCATCGTAATAGGAAGGTGTGAAACGCGTTTCGAGTGCTTGAAGAAATCCAATCCAGGTGGTGATTTGGTTGTTTCGAAACATCCATTGATACCAACTCAAAGCTGGTCCATCCATATAGAATGAAGCCACAATGAGTCTTTCAGCTTCTGGTGTTTGATGATAATCGAAAAACAGAGAAATTTTAAAGATCCAGCCTGGAGCATCAGTTCTGTTAAATTTCGGCACGTCAAGTTTCATGCGAGGCATAGGGTAGGTGAGGTTCGTGTTGGCTGGTGGTGTTGGGTTAGCGGTGGTGAGTACGACGATTTGGTCAGCTATTGCGTCAATTTTGGATGAAAGATCATCCAATCTCTCTGCGTTGGTGGGTCTGGCAGCCATGGGAGTTGAACAATAAAGGTGAAAGCACCAAATTGTTAGGGATATGATCCTTGATTTAGTAGGACAAGGAATCCTTCTTAGAATTTAGAGAGAGAAGAAATTTATAAATTTTTTTTGCTGCTCATTCAAGGAAAGGAATACAATATATATAGATCTTAGCTGGAAATCTAATTCTGTTACTATAGCAAATAGAATCTAGTACAACTAATAATAAAATCTAGTACAACTAATGGTTATATTTCAGCATAACAATTTTTAGAAGCTTCTTTATTCTTTGGCATCTTGTGCAGGTGACAGTCTCATCTCTTTAGTCTTTAAATTTCTTGGGCCTTTTGATAGTTCTTTTGGGCCTTTTGATAGTTCTTTTGGGCCTGCTGTTATTATTGCATCTTTTATAATGCTGTTGGGATTTAGTTCTGCAGTTGGGCTAACAACAACAGTGCCCTATTCGACTATAAACATTTACGGAAAAATAGTTATACTGTTACTCTAGAAGCATATAGTACCCTAACGTAACCATGTTACATATATTCAAATAAATACCACTTTGTAGAATAAATTGTCGGTTATATTACATTAATTACCCCTGTTAATGTATACTTTGCGAAAAGAAAAGAAAAAATTTTATATGTAGGACATTGTGGCTCATTACGTAATTCAGATTCAGTAGAAACCAAACTATATATATTACATATGCCATGTAATTAAAGTTTCAATAATTAAAATTGTGTATGTATTAGTATTATTATTTATTATTCTGTTCCATTATTATTAGTAAAATTGTTACTATAGTTAATCTTAAATTTAGTAGATTCAAAATTTGTTAATCACTAAAGTGTTTAGTGATTAAATTTATTAAAATTTATGATATTAAACTATGCAATTGAATTTTGATTTGGATTATATGTGAATAACATGTTTGTCTGAGATTTTTTGTTACAAGACATATAAAGATCATTTAAAGATGAATTATAATTTGTATATAGATGTCTGAATTTGAAGTCTAATGTAACTATTGAGTACCAAGATGTGAAATTTTGAGATCCTTATTACAGAGGATAAGAAATTTGAAATTTTCACAAATGAAAACCTCGTGAAGAAGGTTCTCCACAGATTGTTGAAACACAAACCGAGAGTTCGTCACTAATGAAGAATATCGTGAGAAAGATTCCTCATGGATTGTTGAAAAACAATCCGGACTTAGAATAAGAAAGAGACTCAGAAAAACTAAGGATCAAGGACCGAACAAAATCGATAGTCGATTTATTTATGTTATCTGGTAGAAGAAAATAGTGAGAATTTTGTTCATAAGGTTCCTATTTTTCAAGTGGTAGACGATCCTAAAACTTATAAGGAATCATTAGCTTCAAATGACTCCTTTTTGGTAGGATGATATCTAAGACGAAATGGATTAAACAATGTCAAACTATACTTGAGAACTTATCAATCTTCCTAAAGGATCGAGACCTATTGGATGCACGTGAGTGTTTCGAAGAAAGTATCACAGTGATACACTAAACACCTACAATGATAGAATAGTAGCCAAGGGTTTTAGACAAAAGGAACGTGTTGATTATTTCAACACATGCACTATTGGCAAGGACGACGACAATTATAAGTATTATTCACATTAGTTTCTTTGCACTAATCAAATACATCCTAAATTGTAGATATCATTACATGAAAAAACCGGAAGGTTATGTGCTTCTTGATTCACCAATAAAGGGGGAGACATACAACTTATGGGGAGACAATATCTTGTCATCATAGAAAGGGGGAAATTGTGAGGAATACATCTTATATCCAGTTTAATTTTGATGAAGACAAAGATATCAAAAAAATATTTCTTCAAGAATTCAACCAATGAATAGACAAACCTATAAAAATATATATATATATATATATATATATATATATATATATATATATATATATATATATATATATATATATATATATATATATATATATATATATATATATTTGACAGCTCAGTCTTTGATTAGACGAGTCTATATTATATGAGTGGTATTTTGGAAAATCATTTTAAACCGGTGACATTTTGATATTTAAATTTCAAATTTGTGGCAGAACAGTAAAAAAAAATTGAAAAATGTGATGTGGGAACTCTTATCATTAATTACTTTAGCATCTTATATTACAGCAAACGAAACATGATGTTCCTCATGGCATTAGAAACAGTCGTCTATCACTTGAGAATAAACAAATGTGAAAATCTTATACATCATGTGGATACTGTAACATAACTTGGATGGAGTTAAGAATTATATTAAATAATTTTATGGAATTATGATTTACTATTATATACAAGCTATTTCAATTTAAATAGTAATAATAATAATATATCCTAATTTAATTATCGATGCTCATTTTTGTTATTATATGAATATCAAAATTTTAATTATTGATGATGAATTAACTATTCTACATTTAATTGGTGATGTGTGTTTTGTGAATTGATGTTAGATTGTGTTGATACTTGTGTATGTGCAAATGTGTGATAATTCAAGTGTGATAAATTATTGAAGATATGCATGAATATTAAGATTTGAGTATGATCTTAATTGTATATGATTGTTGAATTTGCACACACATCATTAGTGTCAAGAGGCAGTGCTTGTTAGTTCCGTGAGAACTAGTGACTTGTCCCAAACCTAGAGTGAGATTTGAAAGCTTAGAGAACGAGTTTTTGTGTGTTATTGGTCTAGGAAACAAACCCGATTTAATGTAAAAATCAAAAAATAATAACAAGTATTTGACACCACATGCATGAGTTCCATTAAGTATTGTATTGAGTCTCATTGTGTATATGTTTATGTGTGATATGAAATTATGTGTATTTATGTGAATTGTTAAATTGGTGAAATTGTGGATGGTGTTTATATATTTGGGAATGGTATGGTTACTTGAGTGATACTATGTTGATGAAACTTTTAAGTGTAAGAATAATAATTGTGATTATGCTTGTATGCCTTAAATTATATATTATCTTATGATTTCAATAATTATATGAATTATCACCCTTTTGTTGGAATGATGCTTGTATGACATCACTCAGGTACCAAGGAGTAGAGTTGCTTCTAGTGCGAGGTAGCCGTTTGAGTAGCTTGTTTAGTTTCTTTATTTATGATGGGTCAAGTCGTGCTCTGATCATGTAACATTGAAAACGTTTCAATTCATATTTTGAGAGATACTTTATGTCCTCTACTTCATTCTGTTATTGTTATTTTGAATTATATGAAGTATTGGCTTTTATGCTTAAGTATTAATTATGAATGAGATGAGCACAATACTTCCATTATCTCTATTACGATTGAAGTAAATCCGCTGCTACATGCTAATATGAAAGTGTATGAAAATCATGAATTCATTTTAAGTGTTATTGAGTATGACAAGTGTTTGTGTGATGTTTTGAAAATATATGTGACACCCTTATTTGAGATGCATGATAAATTACTCTAATTATTTATATATATTCTACAGGGTTTAGAAGGGTGTTACAAAAAATGTCATGCAAATCAATGAAGAAGTTTATCAAGAAGACTTAGTATACAAGTTCAAGTGAAGATTTTAGACAAATGAACATAAATAAGGTGCTCATTGCAATTTATACTATACTTCTTTAAATCGCTTATAATTGCATCTCTCACTTCATCTAAAATCCTTCTTGCATCATCATGCATGGTTATCTAAAAATTTTTTTCATCTAATTCTTGTTACAAGTGTTTGTACGCAAAGTTGTGTGAGAATATTGTGATATTAATTTGTCACCATGTTAATTATATGATTGATCATTAGCAACAAGATGAATATCATTTTAGAGACAAATAGGTTTCTAACTTCCGCATTCAAAGTGAATGATCTTGACTAGTTGACACACTTGTTGCGGTATTTTCGCAAGTATACGAATCGCGTCATAGTAATATAAAAGATTATGGATCCTATAGAGACCAAACATCAATCTATCGATTTCTATTGTTACGATGTTTATCTAAGGCAAATCAATCAGGAGTTCGTGAGTGCAATGTAAAAGTAAAGTATGAAGATACAAAATTCAATTAAAAACAACGAGTTTGAATGTAATTCACACAGCTGGGTAGTATTCCAAATTCTTGTAAATATAACTTTTAATAGGGTAATGTCTTCTACTTATGAAAAGAACTAATTTAATGGGAACTGTCGCTTTTGCGTATTCAGAACCAAGTTTATCCCTTAATCGAACCCTCTTATTGTCACTTATAAAAAGGCGCGTCTTGCGTTAAAGTAATAAACCTATTTTTAAGAGATATAGTTTCTTGACTCAGTTGAAAAGTATTTTGACTTAGAACTTTTTAATGAAAAGAGGTTCATGCGAACAGGACTTTAAATCCATAAACGCGTCCGAAAATAGTTTTAAAATCATTTTTCTAAAGTGTTAAAAACTCCTACTTAATTGGACAAAGCGCTTTCGCTTCCTTTAAACAGTTAAGTAACCAAGTTTAACCAAAGGTTGGACGACTTTCGATCTTCCCCAACAAAAATGAAGTGCAGAAAACTTGTGTAAAAAATCAGAATAACCCCTAAGTATTTCTATTGACAGCTTGTATGGAATACTACTTTAACTATGATCCTTACATTCTAACCTTTAAAATTTAGCCGGACATGAAAATGTAAATAGACATGTTAAATAATGTGACAAAGTAAATGGTGCAGAAAAGTAAATATTGCGAGAAAGTAAATGGTGCGGAAAAGTAAATACTGCGAGAAAGTAAATGGAAACCTACTGTTGCACCCCAAAATTTGACCAACTGGTTCCCACATCTGGTTTATGTTTCGACTCATTTCGCATTCGCATTTGCATACCGCGTACATTGCATTTTTTCAGCCATATTGATTTTATCGGGATTACAACCCTGTCTTCACATTTCAGATGTTTTAGATCGGTTCGGATAAGCGGAGTTTCATTTATGGGAAGTTGTGCTCTTCCCGGTGTTTTCAGCTTACGATGTTATTTTTGAGGATATCTCGGTGTCCGGTTTTTACCGCTTACTTCGCTTTGGTCTCACATTCTCTTTTAATTGAATTAATTGCCTTTATTGTATTTTTAGATTTTTCATAGCTTTTAGAATAATATTGTTTTTAGAATAATATAGCTTTTTTAGAATTAATAGTTTTTAATAGCTTTTTTAGACTATTAGATTTTAATAGATTTTTATTAGAATATTAGTTTCTTTTTTAATAAATAGAATAATATAGATTTTAATATAGGTTTTTAGAATTTAAATAGATTTTATTTTTAGATTAATTGAATGGTTTTTTTAATAATATAGATTTTTATTTCTAAATAGATTTTGGTTTAGATTTTTATTAAGTTGTTAGTTTAATAGATTTTTCTTTTATTAGAATTTATTAGAGTTTATTAGATTAGGTTAGTCATTAGTTTAATTAGAGTTAGCTTTTTTTAATTAGTCTTTAACTCATTTTCGTTTTCTTTAATTGGCCTTAATATTGTTTTTTGGTCCAGCTTTTAATCTTCATTAGTTCATTAATTGTTGGTTCACTTCATTTTTGTTTAGCCATTAATTAGTCATTAATATAGTCATTATCATTTCATTAGTCCAATTAAATCCATTATTAGTCCATTAAGTCTGAGTGGGCCAGTTGTCCCATTTTTGGGGGCCCAAATGTTTGCCACTTGTCCATAGTATAAAGTGCCAGCTGTTTCTCTCTCACACTCAGAGACTGACACATCATTTTCCACTCACCATGCCCCTGCCACTTGTCTCTCTCTCTCTCTCTCTCTCTCTCTCTCTCTCTCTCTCTCTCTCTCTCTCTCTCTCTCTCTCTCTCTCTCTCTCTCTCTCTCTCTCTCTCTCTCTCTCTCTCCCTGCAGATGCCACGCGTCTCCACCACACTTCACCCTAGCATGCAAGCTTCCACGTGGTTTCCACTACCTCTCCCTCCTACGACCGGCATGCAAACGCCAGAAAGGTGAACGGAGAAATCGCACGGCGGTTCCCACGGCCAGAGCTTCGCCGGAAATCGCAAATTCGCTGGAAACTGCATCAACATCAACGGATCTTCATAGTTTTTTCAGATCTTCATAGATCTGTTCAAGATTCGTCAAAACATCAACGAAGAACTTCATCGTTCATCATCATAACTGTAAGATTTTCCAGGTTTCTTCAGAAGCTCCATCGTGTTCTTCGGTTGAACTTCATAATCGTTCATCATCGGGTTTCCAGAAACACGTTCATCTTCATCAGTTCACTCAATTTATTCCAGATCTTGACATGTTCGTCAAGATTCAACATAACGTTCGTCATCTTCATGTACTTCCTCAAGAAATATTCAAGATCCATCAACTCTTTTCCAGAAACCTTCATGGACTTCATACTATCTTCATCAACCTTCAATCAATTTCCAGAAACTTTTTCAAGATTTTGATCCTCGTTTCTCCAAATCTCTACACGCATTCACCGTTCATAATCGTATTTTCCAGATCCAGATTCTTCATCCAGTCGTCGTCAATGTTCATCAATATCTTCAGCGTGTTCATTACGAATCTTCATCGTCCGTTCATCAGCGTCCTTTCTGGAAAACTTCAAGCAATCCGTCTACGAACCTTCACCATAACTTACATCCATGATCTTCATCCAAACACATATTTCAGATCTTCGCTCATATACATCAGCTTCATCAACCTCACGAATCTTCAACAAGTCAGAGTTTCGTTGACTCTTCGAACATTCCTTCATCAAGAACATCCAAGCAACATGCAAGCCTTGGATTGAGCCGTTTAGAGATTTGCGATAGCTTTTTTGTTTTTTAGTTTATTCATCTTGTTTTTTTTGTAGGATTTGGAAACGAATGATGAGTTTGAGATGATGGAAGGAAGATTCACGGTTTAGTTTTAGGAGTTTGTTTGAGAGAAGCTGAGAGAGGGAGAACGACAAAGGAATGTGAACAGTGTTTTTTTTAGAGTGAGAGAACTAGGGTTACAGAAGGAAAAAGAGAAATGGACATTTTGTTTGGTCATTGGGCCTCAGGCCCACCTGCATTTTTTGGCATAACACTCCCGTTTCATTACTCGCACCCCCTCCCCGTTTTTGTGTGTTTCTGGTGGGCTGGGCCTGCTATTTTGTTTTTTGCAGCATATACCCCTGTACTGAATCATACCCCTCCTGCACATTTTTATTTTCTTTTAATATTTTGTATTACATTGTAATTGTAACATTCATTAGGGATTATAGTTTAATTTTTTTAGAATATTTTAAATGCTTAGAATAGAATTTAAATTTTAATTTCTTTTAGGATATTATTTTAGTTCTTATTTTTAGTATAGGACTTTAGATTGTAATTTTTAATTGCATATTCTTGTACTTTTCCTTTTAGGATATAGTTTTTTTCATAGGAGTTTATTTTACACTTTTTAGAGGTAGAATTTAAAAGTCCACTTGTTAGGGGACTTCCTTTTTCATTTCTGTTTCATCAAGCAAGAAGAAAAGCATAAAGAAGAAAAGATCAAAAGAAGACCATCATCAAGCATCAAAGAAAGTCATAAAGAAGACAAGCACGAAGACGAAGCTTGCACTCATACAAGACAAAGATAAACGGAACCATTTCCGTTCAGCAGCATTATTTCTATTCCATGTCTTTCATTTCCTTTGCGAACGTCGAGTGTTGTGAGATCGTTAGATACTGCGTTTAGGATTTAGCGTGTGCGTCCCGTTTCGAACCTTTCCCTCGCCTCTTGGCGATTGAGTTCCTTTTCTCTTGCTTTTGTGCAATCGAGACCGTTCCCTGTTTTGTTGTAGTAGGCTGAACTACAGCTGCTCTGATTTCTCATACCGAATGAGAATATGTAGGCATAGGATGCGATATCCTAGCGAGCACACTAACAACTAACTGTTGTTTTCTCACGCTGCTGTGCGAATGAGACTTTCCCGCTAACGCCTGTTATCCCTTTCTCTTGCCCTAGCGCATTTGAGACCAGACCGTAGTTCTAAGTTCCGTAGGTTCCCGTACCTCTAAAGTCAACTTAATCTCTCACTCCTGTGTGATCGAGAACACCCTTTGATTACCCGTAGTTAGCCTGAACTACGGCATGCTCTGATTTCTCGCATCGTATGAGAATACAAAGGCACAAGACGCGACGTCTTGGCGAGCAAACTTCCCCCATAGTTTCCCGAACTACGCTGACTCTGACTTTCTCTCTTGAGAATACGTAGGCATAGAACAGTGACGCTCTACCGAGTCAGTTTCCTTCCGTTTAGACTTAGAAGCCGTAGATAGATTGTTTTTGCATCCTTTAGACAAACCAACAAGCGTGACTCCCGTCGAGTACGATGGACGTGAGGGGTGCTAATACCTTCCCCTTGCGTAACCGACTCTCGAATCCAGGATTTGGTTGCGATGACCATTCCTTTTCCTCTTTGCGTTAGGTTTTCTCTGAGTATTTCCTTTCCCTCCTTTGGGATAAATAACGCACGGTGGCGACTCTTCTGTCATTGTCGGCGCCGATTTTCGCAGTAGCAACAACTACTCCAAACGGGAGGTTTTAAATCTAGTACAATTGGAAATAAATGACTGGAAAGAAAATAGCAGCAGAATTAACTTCTACCAGAGTGTTCCAAACTCGATTACAGACTCGATCGAACAATGTGATAACTCCCTGATGTGAGAATTTTATCACTTTACAATACTAAAATTATATGGCTTGAGTTCTGTAACTAAGCTTGGATTCCTAAAAAGGATCAAGAACTCATCTATTTATAGCCTAGGGAAAATCTATGGAAAGACCAAAGTGCCCTCCAACTTCTTTTAGGAGGGAGAACAAGATACAAAGGTGGCGTCCGCCATGTGAATCAATGGAGAAAGAAGTGGAGATCGTGGCAGTTGACAACAGTTGACTCTTATCCAAGTCATGGCCTATCCTATGGCGCCCGCCATGGTGGATTCCATGTGCCCAATTTCCTTAAAAACTGATTTTTCTTTATTTCTTTGCGAGGAGCTCTGGGAGTACAAAATCCTGAAAACAAAACAAAACAAAAGTAAAACACAAGAAAATAGAAATAAAATCCTAAGAAACATGTGCAATCCGAGTTAAATACATAGTATGATTTAGTGTTATCAACACTTTTGGGGATCAAAGTAAAGCGAAATAGTGGGGGTTATGAACTTAGTCAAACACACTATGTTGAGAAAGTACTTGATAAGTTCAAACACTTACGCTCTAAGGAAGTAACCACTCCATTAGATCATAGTGTCAAACTTTCAAAAGAATGATGGAAGAGTTATATCTAAATTGGAATATGCAAGTGCATGCAATGTACTAGACCCGACATAACATTTGCAATTAGTAAAATGAGTAGATTTTACTAACAATCCAAATGGTACTAGAATGCCATCACTAGGAATTTCAGATATCTTATGAAAACCAAAAAAGATTGGTCTTCATTATGGTTGATTTTTCCATACTTAGGCCTTTGCTTGTCCTCAAGCAAAACACTTTATAACTCATGACAGAAAGAGGTGGCATCAACGAATGATTTTTGCTGAAAGGGCTTCTGAGTTCAAACCAGGATGAAGTGATAGGTACTAAATAAGTGAAACAAGGATATCTTAATGACATTTTTCCACAGAGATGGACATAAACTTCGTTCCTATACAAACCAACCCATACTACCCCACTGTACCGATGCCTACTTTTTGCATCTCTTTTTGGGTCCTCTTCATTCCAGCGCAGTCATATTAATCCTGTTATCTGCACATACTCATAGTAATTTGAACAGTTAGTGATTCTAATCTCAAACACGGGGCTCTAGTACATATATTGGTGTAACTCCTTCATTGAACCAATTGTAGTTGTGGGGGATCGGATCGTAACTCGCCCTACCAAGTTCAGCACCAGATGCCTCTAAACCAACCAATAATGGGAAAATTTATTATATATTTTTATTTTATTTTATGCTATTTTTTTGTTTAAATTTTTACAACTTTTTAGGTTAAGTGACCTTGTGAGGGTTACCTATACCTGAGTTTCATTTTCATGAAGCACAACATAAAGATCATTCACTTATATTCATCGGTCCCTTACATAGAGCATGCTTAGGTCAGAGCTGACTGCTAGGATAAACTACTAAGACTTACTCTAAAAATAATAATTAAGACCATGGTATATGGGGTATCGGGGTCAATTTCTATACTCACGAAGCCTAAGGTGTTAAAATCATACCGATGTTTCAAAAAAAAGTTTTTCCAAGTCATCTGCATTCTAACTCGAACCTGCCTCAAAGCCCAAATTTTCAGAATAATACACTTTCTTTTGTCAAATTTTTTTTGGTAAGGCTAAGGAAATGGGGAAATAAGGATACACTTCACAGATGACTCGTCAAGCACATGCATATTCTAAAAACAAACTAAAAATAAGAGAAATAAACTAGAAAGCAATAAAACAAAATAAAAGGAAAGAAAATGCAAGTAAAACAAATAAAGTCTCCTCCCACACTTAAACCAAACATTGTCCCCAGTGTTTCGAAACAAGATAGGGAAAGAGTAACCTGGAAGTTCTATGGCATGCTACCGGTACTGTTGCCAGCATGCAGTGAGTGCCTAGGGTGACAAGATCTGCTAAAACGATGATCGCTCTGAGAAGCGACGAACTTGTTGAATCTGGTAGTCAAAGCAGCCTGAGATTGCATGATACTTTGAATGGAGCGGCCCGTCTGGTGCTGTGACTCTTGCATGAATCTCATATTGTCGGTCAGTTGCTGCTGGATGGCAGCAAGCAAGCCATCACACCTTTCTTCTCTGGCCAGCTGGTCGTGCTACATCTGCTCAGTAATATAGAAACCAGGAGTTGTACCTGCAGAAGGGTGAGAAGAAGACGATGCAGTAGGTGCAGGTGATACATGGTGAGGTGACATAGGATGATCGGGAGACTGCTCTCGTTGGTCATACTCGTCATCAGTTTCGTTACCGTCCCCAATAGGAACATTAGGAGGCAGTGGACCCATAACAGGTGGGGCATCTAAATCATAGGTCCAGTTCCTCGCTATATGTACTTTAGTACGTCTAGTGCATGACAAAACAATAGATGAGATAGCCTTCTCGTGGACCATGAGTCCAAAGCCCCCTTCCCTTCTTACCTTACACAATTTCATGTCTTTAAGAAATTTTAAATTAATCATGCAGGGAGGAAGCGGTGCCAAGGTGGCTATCTCAGTGTTGAGGTTTAGAGCCCTTGCAATAGACATAATCAAACCTCCAAAAGCAATGGTTCTGGTACTCTTTATTACAGCAGTCATGTGAGCAATCATAAAAGGAACCAAATTAAACTTCCTATTTGTGAGGCACCCTTGCAAAAATAGAAGTTCTTTTTCATTTACTTTGTTTGGATTCTCCCGGCCAAAAATAGTGCAAGCTAACATATAACAAAAAACAGGGATGACCGGGTTATGGACCCGTGAGGCAAGAATCCCTTCAAAAGACGTAATTGTAAAATTTGACAACCTGTTCCAGAAGGAAAATGCCTCGACCGACCAATCAGAATCTAAAGGTGCTTCACAATTAACACCATCTCCAAAATATAATCCTAATCTCTCTCCTAGTTCGTCGGTGGTGAGTTCATACTCAACATTAATCATTCTAAATTTCACGGTACCGACAATGCTAGCAGTGTTAGGCCTAACTATGTAAATCAAAGAACTCAAAAATTCCCTAGTCAACCTTTCAAAAGTGGGATCTTTCCTAGCAAAAATATCATGTAATCCTAAGACATCTAGCATATGAAAAACGCTATGATAAATACCAAAAGTATAGAGATAGCCTTCGTCGACGTACCAGGTCGAGGTAATCTCTCGTGCTTGCAATTTTTCAAGAAGTTTCTTTTTCCTTTCCCTGGACTTGCCTTGGCGAAGGATGTAGCCGTCATACTCCATTACCTTGGGGGTTGAAGAATAAGAAAAATGGGGTACAATGAGAAAGTGGTGAAAAATGGGTGTTTAAGAGATTTTGATGGAAATGGATGAAAATGGAAATTGGAGAGGTTAATGGGATGGTGAGTAGATGAGAAAGTTGGAAACTTTATGGGGGTTGAAGAAGGTTTTTGAATGGGTAAAAATGGAGGTTAGGAAGTTCGAAGATGAGAAAATGAGGGTTTTGGTGGTTCTGCCCCGCATATATCATGAACAACATGGAAGCAAAATGCGAGAATGTAAAACATGTATATATATATATAAGTCTGAAAAAACGGAAATACGTAAATTAAACTGCAAAGAAGACAATGAGAGTAGTGTCCTTATGGAGTCAGGTGCTCCTTGGTCTGGTCAGAACCTTGAATTGCGGCTAACTCGTAGCGTATATATGCGATCTTCTGATACAAGCTATCAGCCTCTGTCGCGTGAGTCAGATCAGACACCTGGACCTGCAAGGTAAGGTCAGCAACCGTCTGTCGAAGTCTGGCAGTCTCCATACGTAGCTCAGCTAGCTGTGTGTACAGGTTAGGCCTCCGCAAGGAATGATAATTCGACAACACTGTAATCCCAGGAGAAGGTGGTGTAGAGTGATACTCTAGTGACGGTGGCGAGAGAGGCTCATCAACGGTCTCGCCATAACCTTCTAAGGCATAACTCCAATTAGTAGGGTCGTGGATACTAGTCATCATAGGATAAGGTAAAGTGAAGTAATGGATGGTCTGGTCGTCGATCAAGAGCCTGAACTGGTCAGGTTGAAAGGACTCTATCCTCATCAACCCTCGGTCTAAGCAAAAATCGATATCCAACATGGTATACCCACAATAGGGAGTCAGGTGAAGCAGCTTACTAGTAAGACCCAAAGCGGTAGCAATCTGAGTAAATGTTCCTCCTACATGGATGATTCCTTCAGAAGATATGACTGTGAGTTTGAGGTTATTAAGCAGAAAGTTCCCACAGGCCACCAGACGTGACTGGTTCACACTAAAAACGAAGAAGATCTCATCCTCACTAACATGGACATCAACATCAACCTTTCCAAGGAAAGTGTAGGCAATGATCATCTGGAAATACCTGAGAGTCGGGTTATGGATGATATGAGATAGCTGGGTGGACGGATCAGGGCTTCCTCCACCTGTAATGTCGCTCCAGAACTTGTCGGTATCTCGACTCATAAAGTTGTGAGGGCAAACTCTCATATACCATACACACTTAGGTTTCGATGATGTCAAAACGAAGCCATGGGTGAATCGGTTCTCGACTCTACCTCCATGACACATATGCATATCACTCCTCTCCATATCTCTATCATTATGCCTATCTAACTTGTCACATTGAATTCAATATATGTGGATGAACACTAGTTACGACTAGAAGCACAAAATCCACAAAAATAAAGATTTTTGCAGGTTTGTAGGCTTTGAGTCGACCACAGGTCGGCGCATGGATCAACACAAATTCTTACGGGTCGGCGCATTCTGACCAACGGTCGACACATGATGCAAAGTTACAAAGTGTGAATCGACCACAGGTCGACGCATGGTGTAGTAGAAAACCCGAGGGTCGGTGCACGCCGACCTATGGTCGACACATGCTGTTAAGAATTTCAATTTTCCTAAATATGCAGGTTATGCGTCGATGCATAATCCTGCAATGGTCGATCATTCACTCGTTTGTGTTGTTACTGAAGGTTTCTAACTCTGTTTGAAAAGTGGTTAAGTCTGTTGGTCTTGGGTTACTATAAATAGAAGTTTTTGTTCATTTCTTCAACAACAATTGACAAATTGATTCAGTTGTACACAAACAAGAAAAGTGAAATAGGTGTCCAAGATTTCATCATCTTCATCTTCAATATCTCACAATACATCAATTACTCACTGTTGCACCCCAAAATTTGCCCTCACAATACAAGACTTTGTGTTCCAAGAAGGTTCACAAGGTTCACAAAATTCACAATTGGTCAGAAGAGTTGACAATTCCCTCAGGCAATGCACCTCCTAAGCAGTGCATCCAAAACTAGGGTTTTGACTTTAATCAGGCTAAATGGACTTCCAAGACTTCAAGTGAGCTTCATAACATCTTATATGTGTATAAGAACCCCCATGTCAAGTTTCAAGACTTTTCTCAAAAGTTTGCTCAGTCAGATGATCAGATAAGTCAAAAGCAGTCAATGCAGTTAAAAGGTAAATATCATATGGCATGCATTTTCTTTCTAAAAAGTAAAAATGGCATAATTGGCAGGAGGACATGTGTAAGGAGTTATGAGTGTGAGAGGTTGAGAGTTCGAATCTCACCTTTGTCACTTTTTTTTTTGTTTTTTATTATTTTTACTCTAAATTTTTCTATCTTTCATTAAAAAAATAACAAAAATAGTTTTTTATTATTATTTAATTATTATTTTCGTATTTTAATTAAATCATTTTTTAAAATATTATTTTTTTCACTTTTTTTTTAAATTATTCATAAAAATATCCAAAAAATCATAAAATAAAAAATATTGAAAAAATTTTGTTCTTTTTATAATATCTTTTATTTTAGGAATCAATAGGATTATTAGTTTTTATTTTAAGTTTATTTTAATTATTTTAAATTATTTAAATTTTATTTTTTCTTAACTAATTATTTAGTTTGGGCTTTAAAATGGGCTTTAGGGACATTATTGACAATTTGGTGTTAACCCTAATTTGTTCCCTATATATACATGTGTTGCCTTGTTGGAAAAAGGGGAAGAAGGAAAAAAACCTAAGAGGAGTGAGTGCCGTTTGCCGTTATTTAGTTTTCTTCTCCATCCATTACTATTGTTTCTTTTTCTTCATCGTTTACCGGTATTTCTTCTTCATCCATTACTATTGTTTCTTTTTCTTCATCGTTTACCGTTATTTCTTTTCCTTCATCTATTACTGTTGTTTCTTTTTCTTCATCTTTTACCGTTATTTCTTTTTCTTCATCTATTATCGTTATTTTTTTTCTTTATCTATTACTGTTACGTTTATATATATATAATTTTTAAATTGTTAGAGTTTATATATATAAGATTTTTGATCGAATTATGTCGATACGATGTTTGCACATTTGTGTGCATGACGCGTGACATTTGTGTTAGTTCGATCTGGTTGCGATGATCGCATTTTTGTGTGAGCAATAATACTATTTTTTGCTTAATTTCTTTTTCTTTGCGATAAATTTTGTTTCGTCCGATTTAGATCTGGTTGCGATGAGCGCATTTCTGCGTTAGCAACATTGTTGAGTTATTTGGCACATTTAAAATTCATTATTGCTTTATTATTATTATTATTATTATTATTATTATCATTATTTATTATTATTATCATTATTATCATTATTATTACCATTATTATTATTATTGTTATCATTAATTTATTAAAATTTGTTGTAATATAAAAATCTGTTTTTTTAAAATAAATAACATTAACATCTTTTTTCCAAATTAATATGAAAACCTAATTTTAATTTTCTATATGATTCTATGTATATATTTATTATAATTCTTGTAAATTTTTGTAAATAAAATTAAACCTTATAATTACTTAATGTAAAATTTTGGTGAATGTGATTATTGATTAGTTAAAATTTGTTTTCATCATAATGTGTAAATATTTTTCTTAATAATTGTTAATATATAATTAGAGATAATTAAATTTTTGTAAATGATTAAGAAATTTATAATTATGTTATATTTAGAACTTTATATTATAGTGATTATTTAATCATTTATGTTTCTAAATAAAAATCAAATCTTATGATATTTAGAACTTTATATTATAGTAATTATTTAATCATTTATGTTTCTAAATAAAAATCAAATCTTATGTTTAATCACGTTATTAATTAATTATTATTGCTAATCATATTTTGTTGCTTACTATTATTTTGAAATTTCTATCTTATTATTTTTTCTAACTTTGTCTATTTTTCTCATTATTATTGTTTCAACTAATTATTTTCACTAACTTTATATTTATACTAACCTTATTTAATTTTTCTTATTATTTACTAACCCCAATATTTTATTTACTTATTTGTTATTTTTTTATTATATTTATTTTGATCATATTTTACTATTTATTTTATTTATTATAATTTTGTAATTGCCTCTTAGATGTAAATTGTAATCATTTAATTATTATTATCATTATGGTTAGTAATTAGGGAGTGCCAATATGTATGATATTTAAAAAAATAAATTAGATCATTTTAATATAAGATAATTAAATTAAACATTTCACACACGTAAGTCGATTTTAATCACCGTCTCACTTCTTAAGGATATCCCTCAAGTTGCCTACGAATAATGGTTAAGTGGGGTGTATAAAGCAAGTCCCTCAAATAAAAAAAATCATCAAAGTCCCTTATGGTTGCCTTTACGAATCAAGTCCCTTTCGAAAAATGATGATGGTCCCTTATATGTGCTTATTACACCCCACAATGGCCTTCAAAAATCCAATTGTCCCTCACATGTCCCTTAACATCCAAAGTAAGGACTACCTACTCCATTATAGTAGGGATAGTCTTACTAAGGAAAGGATAAAGAATAAGAAAGACCTTAAAACATTAGGGTAGGCTACTCCTAGATACTTGCTCACTTCAAAACTTTTTCACACTTAAACAAATTTTTAACAAGTTTTCAAACAAGTTCTTAACACATCCTTACATGGATTATTTATTAACTATTCTGAAAATTTTCTATTTACACACTACACTTTCAAAACAATTCAAAAGTGAGCTTAAGTACCTAAGAGCCCATGGATAACCATGGATGAAAAGGGTGCTAACACCTTCCCTTTTCATAACCTACCCCCCGGACCCAAAATATTCTCTAAGGTCTTTCCTGTTCTTTTATAACCTTTCCTTATGGATAAAATAAAAGTCGGTGGCGACTCTTGCTATCCGCAACATTGTTTAAAGTCAGTTCTCCCACCGTGTTACAGAACTGGCGACTCTGCTGGGGATAAATTTAAGAGGGGTACCCTTAGGAATTAAGATCACCATAAATTGTTTGCCTTGTTTGCTTTATTATTATATTGTTGGGGTGCTCTTATGTGTGAAAGGTCCTAACCCGGATCTAGTGTACCTTAGGTAAATGGCAATAGACCAAGGAAACTGTACGACGTATATCGATACGGTTGATCTGGTGGCCATAGTTAGTGCGACTTCTTGGTTGGTGCTTATATTCCTTAAGTCAAGTTGAGGATAATATTGAGGCTGCCATATGTTGTCAATGCACTAACTGACTTTTAGAACCCTAGTTAACTCATCTTGGCCTTTAGAAAGTAGTGAGGTAACCGGCTTTGGTGCAGACTGAAGTTGGTTGACACTCGATACTACGCTCATTGAGATCTTAAACTTGGAGGGTTTTGGTTGGCAAGTAAGTTGCCTTCTGAACAACCACCCTTGTGAAGGATCAATGATATTGAGATCCCTTAGAACCTGGTTACTTTTGTAGGACAGGATGAACCATCTAACTTCAGGGGAGGGTACTTGCCTTTGAACCTCATGCAAGCCTTTAAACCTAGGGCTATGGTGTGACTTGTTTGTGTGTGCCACATGTTTGTGATTGAGCATGACATCATGACATCATCATGCATCATAAGCATATCATTTTCCCTAACCATTTCAAGGACCAAAGGATTTATCTTTGTTCTTTGTTGCAGGTCATGGCTTCTGCTCGTAGAAACACCATCAGGATCAACTTTGTAGGGATACCTGCTAAGCTCAAGGAGTTGGTTTCCCTAGTGCCTGATCATTCCCAGTTCAACAAGAGACATGGTCACTTATTGGATCTAGTTACTTCAGGGTTCAGTGAAGACATGATGAGTGTGCTGTTTCAGTTCTTTGACCCTAAGCACCATTGCTTTACATTTCCTGATTATCAGCTGGTTCCAACCATGGAGGAGTTCTCTAAACTTCTGGGTATACCTGTTCTTGATCAGAAGCCATTCACAGGCTTAGAGAAGGAGCTTAAACCAGAAGTTATTGCTGCAGCTCTACATCTGAAGAAGTCTGACATTGTTCTAGAGACGAGAAGTGGAGTTAAAGGTATTCTTGCCAAGGTATTAGTGGATAAAGCTCAAATGTTCTTGAAGGCTATGAGCTACGATGCTTTTGAGGAGATCTTAGCCTTATTGATTTATGGTTTAGTGTTGTTCCCCAATCCTGATCAGTTCATAGACGTTCATGCCATCAACATATTCCTGAGTCACAACCCAGTGCCTACCTTACTTGGAGACATCCTACATTCTCTTCACACCCGTACTACAAGGGCAAGAGGAACTTTGATGTGCTGCATACCTTTACTTTCTAGGTGGTTTATTTCTCACCTTCCTCGCTCAGTAATGAAGAATGAGCAAGGGTTCAGATGGTCCAAGAGGATCATGTCACTTTCTCACTCAGACATCCATTGGTGCTCCAGATCTATGGAGAATGTCACCATCATTGACTGTTGTGGGGAGTTTCCCAATGTGCCACTTCTAGGCATAAGAGGAGGCATCACCTACAACCCATCTCTAGCTTTACGACAGTTTGGTTACGCCCGGAGCGATGGTCCACATGACATGTTGATTCAGGGCATCGTGTTTGATTACGACAACGATCTTCAGGGTTACCGTCAGAGATTCATCCGAGCTTGGGGAAAGGTAAACAGGATTGACAGCAAGACACTGGAGCCTAAGTACACCATTCCTATGGAGGCTTATCTCAGATGGGTACGATTTCGTGCTCAGACACTCATGATGCCATATCCTGCCATCCTACCAGTTACCATGGAACCCGTTGCTGAAGGAGACACAGCTTATACCATCCTTCACCCAGACATGCCTACTGATATGGAAGACTTGCAGAGATCATGGATCCAACTGAAAGAGAAAAGGGATACTTTCGAGGCTCATTACAAAGCAAGCCAAGCAAGGATCCTAGAGCTAACAAAGCTACTTCATGAGGAACGAAACCTCAACTCATACCTCAACACCAAGAGGAAACGTCCATGGGAGACTTAAAACCCCATCTTTTGTACTTATTTCGTTTTCATTTTTTGTAAGCCTAAAAGGCAAAACAAGTTATTACTAATAAAAAGTTACTTTCTTGTTTGTTTAAGCAAATTTAAATCCTGCGGTCCTTGAAAACATTGCATATGCATTCCCATATCATTGCATCACAGGTTTATAATTGTGCACAGGTTTCTCATCTTCTCGCTGTTTATGGAGTTGAGCACACCATTGTCTGTTATCAAAAAGAGGTTAGTACAAGCTGGGATCTTTCCAGGTTGTCATGAAGATTGTCTATATTGTACCTATAAGCCGGATAGTTGCTTCATTTTGAGAGATAGGATTCAACGTCTCATGGATAAATATACTATAGTGTTTAAAAGAAGACCAGCATCTGTAGAAAGTATGGTGGATCATCTGACTCAGGGTAAAAAGATTGAAGAGGTTGACATGGTTGACAAAGTACCACTAAGAATCACTTCAAAGGGTTCCATTAAAATCACTCATCAGGGCCCAATCAAGATTACTGCTGAAGGTCCTGTGAAAGTTGTTGCTGAAGCCAGAGTAGCTCCTCTGATCATTACCACTCCTGGTCCTATTCCTTATACATCTGACAAAGCTGTGCCTTGGCACTATGGGTCTGATGTTTACATCCATGGTGTCAAGCAGGAGCCTTTACCTGATATGCCTGTTGACATTGATAATATTGCTGGATCTAGCAAGATCACTCGTAGTGGAAGAGTCTTCTCTCCTCCAGTTGCTTCTAAGAGTGCAGTTACTCCTGCTGTTACTTCCGCCACTGATGCTCGGGGCAAGGGTCCTGTTATTGAGCCTGTATCTACTGATGTGCCAGCTGCTGATGACCTCTCTAAGCAGATGGAAGAAGTATTGAAAATCATTCGCAAGAGTGATTATGATATTGTTGATCAGCTGGGGCATACTCCCTCAAAGATTTCTATGCTCTCCCTGTTATTATGTTCTGAGGCTCATGCCAAGTCATTGATCAAGTTTCTAAAGATGGCTCATGTACCCAGTGCAATTTCTGTGGACCAGTTTGAGAATTGTGTTGCTCACCTGACCTATGACAACGGGTTAGGATTTTCTGATGCTGACTTGACCCCTGCCAAGAGGGATCATAACAGGGCCTTGCATATTTCAATTGAATGCAGGGGCACTACCCTGTCTCATGTGCTGATAGACAATGGTTCCTCTCTGAATGTGTTGCCTAAGGAAGTCCTGAACAAGCTGAGTCCTAAAGATACGGTATTGAAGCCCAGTAATATTGTGGTAAAGGCTTTTGATGGTTCTAGAAGAGTAGTGCATGGGGAAATTGATCTTCCAATCAAGGTTGGCTCTCAGGTGTTTACCGCTACATTCTATGTGATGGATATTCGTCCTTCGTACTCATGTCTGCTTGGTCGTCCCTGGATCCATGGGGCAGGTGCGGTGACCTCCACATTACATCAAAAGTTGAGATATCCGGTGAATGGAAAAGTTGTTACTGTCTTTGGAGAGGAAGAATACTTTGTCAGCCATGTAAACACTTTCAAGTATCTGGAAGTAGAAGGTGAATACATTGAAACTCCATGTCAGTCATTTGAAGTGGTTCCCTGGGCTGTTAAGGATTGTGTGACTCCTCCTGCTGTGAAGAAGGTTCCTGTGGTCATCAGAAACCCTCCAACAATGGCAATGGCCTCCCTCAATGATGCAAAAGCTGTGGTGGAAGAAGGTGGTTGTACTATTTGGGGTCAGCTTCCTGATATGCCATACAAGTCTGACAAGTTTGGTTTGGGTTTCACTGCAGAGTCCCAGAAGGCTGTTCGTCGTGCTCGTGCTGTTCGTATCACCAATCAAGGGGTTATCAATGCTGTGGGAGATCAAGATGAAGACTACAACTCGGAGGCATGGATTTTTCCTACTGTGGGTGCTGGACTCAATAATTGGACAGCTGAAGATGTTATCCCTATCTCCTTTAGTCAGGAGTAAATACTATTACTGTGTTATGTTTTTAAATTTATAATTTCTGGAACAATTAAAACTTTCAAGCCATGTGCCTTACCCGGGGCACAATGGTGTGCTTGTTACGGGTTGTCATTTCATTTGCATACTTCATTCATTAAAATCAGTGGACGTTTCGTTTTCGTGAATATTGTGTTCCTTGTCTTTCTTTTTCTTTTATTTTTGCTTTATCAGCTATGTGTTCTTACACACACCCACGTCACTAAAATACAGATCCTCATCCACTCTGGATCCAGTTGATAACAGTTCTACTATTGCCAATTACAATTTCGAGAATCCGATCTATCAAACTGAAGACGGAAACGAGGACGATTGTGAAATACCTGTAGAGCTTGCTAGGTTGTTACAACAAGAAGAGAAAGCTATACAGCCACATGAAGAGCCAGTCGAAGTTGTGAATCTGGGAACTGAAGAAAACAGAAAAGAGGCCAAGATAGGGGCTGATTTAGAGGACAGTGTCAAGAGCAGGTTGGTTCAGATGCTACGGGACTATGTGGAGATCTTTGCTTGGTCTTATGAAGATATGCCAGGGTTGGATACAGACATTGTGGTTCACCGTTTGCCAGTGAAAGAAGATTGTCGTCCAAAGAAGCAGAAGGTCCGTCGTATGCGTCCTGAAATGTCAGAAAAGATCAAAGCAGAGGTAATGAAACAGTTCAATGCAGGGTTCTTGGCCGTAACTTCTTATCCTCAGTGGGTTGCAAATGTGGTGCCAGTTCCTAAGAAAGATGGTAAGGTACGTATGTGTGTAGACTACAGAGATCTGAACAAGGCTAGCCCTAAAGATGACTTTCCACTTCCTCATATTGATATTCTGGTAGACAACACTGCTCAGCATAAGGTATTCTCTTTTATGGATGGTTTCTCTGGTTACAATCAAATCAGGATGGCACCTGAAGATATGGAGAAGACTACATTTGTGACACAGTGGGGCACCTTTTGCTATAAGGTAATGCCATTTGGTTTGAAGAATGCAGGGGCAACATATCAGCGTGCTATGGTGGCTTTGTTTCATGATATGATTCATCATGAGATAGAGGTATATGTGGATGATATGATAGCCAGGTCTCAGAATGAAGAACAACATCTTGATCATCTGCACAAGTTGTTTGAGAGGTTGAAGAAATACAGGTTGAGATTAAATCCAAACAAGTGTACTTTTGGAGTTAGATCTGGAAAGCTCCTGGGTTTCATTGTCAGTGGAAAAGGTATTAAAGTGGATCCTGCAAAAGTGAAAGCTATACGAGAGATGCCAGCTCCCCGTACTGAGAAGGAGGTTAGAGGTTTCTTGGGACGATTGAACTACATTGCAAGATTTATTTCCCAATTAACTACCATCTGTGAGCCAATCTTCAAGTTGTTGAAGAAAGATCAGGTGATGGAATGGAATGATGAGTGCCAGACTGCCTTTGATGAAATCAAGAGATATTTGCTAGAACCTCCAATTTTAATGCCACCAGTTGATGGAAGACCCTTGATTATGTATTTAACAGTATTAGACAACTCAATGGGGTGTGTATTGGGGCAACATGACGAGTCTGGTCGAAAAGAGCAGGCAATATACTACCTTAGCAAAAAGTTTACCGACTGTGAAACAAGATACTCACTGCTCGAGAAAACTTGCTGCGCTTTGGCATGGGCTGCTCGCCGACTAAGA
This sequence comes from Lathyrus sativus, assembly GCA_963859935.3. Taxonomy (NCBI): domain Eukaryota; kingdom Viridiplantae; phylum Streptophyta; class Magnoliopsida; order Fabales; family Fabaceae; genus Lathyrus; species Lathyrus sativus. The sequence continues at coordinate 11,125,328 of OZ012739.1, read as the reverse complement.
CAGTATATGTTGACCCATACTACCTTGTTGATTTCGAAGATGGATCCAATCAAGTACATATTTGAGAAACCTGCTCTTTCCGGAAGAATTGCAAGATGGCAAATGATCTTGACGGAATATGATATACAGTATACTACTCAGAAGGCCATTAAGGGGAGTGTTGTTGCTGATCATTTGGCTCATCAAGCAGTAGATGATTACCAGTCAATGAATTTTGAGTTCCCTGATGAAGACATTATGTCTGTTACCAAAGAACCTGGACAATATGACAGACCTGAACAAGGATCCCGATGGACTATGGTTTTTGATGGTGCCTCCAATGCACATGGTAATGGTGTTGGTGTTGTGATTAGTTCCCCTGAAGGTTGTCATACCCCGATTACTGCCAGACTTTGTTTCTATTGTACCAATAACATGGCTGAGTATGAGGCATGTATCATGGGTATGCAAGTTGCTATTGATATGAAGATTCAGTGCCTTGAGGTGTATGGAGATTCAGCTCTGGTAGTAAGTCAGATTAAAGGAGATTGGGATATAAAGCATGATAATCTCATTCCTTACAGAGAACATGTGTTGTCTTTGATACCACATTTTAAAGAGATTACTGTTGGACATATTCCACGAAGAGAGAATCAGTTGGCAGACGTATTGGCCACCATGGCATCTATGTTTGAGATAAGCTGGGATGATGAAGCTCCCAAGATTACCATTGATAGATTTGAGAAGCCTGCATACTGCAATGAGATTGACACTGAAGGGGCAAGTGGACTCCAACATATGAGGGACCATTTGTAGTCAAGACAGTGTTCTCAGGAGGTGCCATGATACTGACTACAATGGATGGTGAAGACTTCCCACAACCTGTAAACGCAGACATAGTTAAAAAATACTACGCATAAAAAGAGACCCGCTAGGTTGACAGGCCTAGGCAAAAATAAGGGCATCCCGGCAAACCAAAAGGGTTTGGGCAAAAATTAGGGATATATATATAAAAAGATGTACACCCGGCAAGTCGAAAACCTGAAAAGGCGGCTTGGGCAAAAAAGGGTATCCCGGTGGATTGAAAACCTGAAAGGGCAATCCAAGCAAAAGTTAGGGATTAAAGCGTATGACTATGTCTCGTTTGGATCACTCATGAAACTGCAACCAGTTGTACTACTTACTCAAGCTCAAACAGATAAAGCTCAATCCAATCGTTTCCGTCTCAACAGCAAGAAGATGAGATACTTGAGTGGCAATAGTAGAATTGAAACTCAATAGGATTATTTCCCACATAGCTGATTCTTTTTGTAAAACTTCATGACAAAATTCTCTTACTAGGGTTTATGTCTCCTTGTACAAACTTACCCGTGTATGGGTCACTTTTGATATAAATAAATTCCATCTTTTGAATCCAGATTTACTTTTACCCTATTTACATAAGCGAAACGTCCATTGGTTGTGTTTGAATGTATGTATGCCTTTGAATATGATTGATGTTTACCAGAAACGCATGTATGCTTTTAATATGATTGATGTTTACCAGAAATGCATGAAAATGCAGTAATAGTATTTACTAAGGACGAACGAGGGAAGGATTTCAACGAAGCTTCGCCGGTTCATCTTTACAAGACAGTTACAAACCATCAGTAGGACTAATCCATTTTCACAAAGTCTAATCTCCCCTGGAATTTATATCCATCTCTTTTATCCTCATACGGATATATGGGAAATTACTTTCCAATAAGGGCACGATGAACGAAGACGGGATGTTATACTTATCCTACTATCAAACGAAAACGAAGGTTATCTATACCCTACTATCCCCAACAACGGGAGGTTATCTATACCTTGTTATCCCCAACAACGGGAGGTTATCTATACCTTGTTATCCCCAGCAGACGGAGGGTTATATATTCTTCAACAACGAATCGGGATTTATTTTCCTTGGCCAGCAGTTGTTATACAAGGATATCCAGACACTTCCAGCAGTGTCATAGCATACATACATCATTTACATCATACCATAACATATATGCCTATAGTACATTACCTAAGTGCATCATGTCATACATGCATACATAAAGCATAAACTAATGTTGTTATACAGAATGCTACCTTGTTTTCAGGTTAATTATCCAACAAACAATCTTATGATCTTTGGGACTGCTTTATTGTAACCTCAGGGTTACTTTATCCTCCTGATGAGCTTCTTATTACTTTGGGACTGCTTTATTGTAACCTCAGGGTTATTTTATCCTCCTGATAGCCTCTCATGACTTCAAGACTGCTTTAGAGCTACTGATTGCTCTATCCTCCTGAAATCATCCTATTACTTCAAGACTGCTTTAGAGCTATTCATTGCTCTATCCTCATGAGGTCATATTACTACTTCAAGACTGCTTTAGAGCTATTCATTGCTCTATCCTCCTGAAGCCATCTAATTATTTCAAGACTGCTTTAGAGTTATCCATTGCTCTATCCTCCTGAAATTACATTATTATTTCAAGACTGCTTTAGAGCTATCCATTGCTCTATCCTCCTGAAATCATTACTTCAAGACTGCTTTAGAGCTATTGATTGCTCTATCCTCCTGAAGACATATCACATTATTACTTCAAGACTGCTTTAGAGCTATTGATTGCTCTATCCTCCTGAAGCCATTATTACTTCAAGACTGCTTTAGAGCTATTGATTGCTCTATCCTCCTGAGGTCAGATTTATCACTTCAAGACTGCTTTAGGGTTATCATTATTGATTGCTCTATCCTCATGAAGACATGCTGTTACATCAGTATTACTCCAGACTCCTGACAGTTCTCATTATACTACTGAAGAACTTTCCCCTAGTGGCATCTTTAAGCCCACTCAATCATGTTCAACCAACCATCAATATCACTCCATGCACTGGTGAGTGCAAATTTTTGGGCTTTTGTGTTCAATCCCCTTCAACCTTCCAGGTTACGACTGGCAAATATACCAATCTAACCCCTCAGGTTTCAGAAAATTGAACAGGGGCAGCTGTTGCACCCCAAAATTTGCCCTCACAATACAAGACTTTGTGTTCCAAGAAGGTTCACAAGGTTCACAAAATTCACAATTGGTCAGAAGAGTTGACAATTCCCTCAGGCAATGCACCTCCTAAGCAGTGCATCCAAAACTAGGGTTTTGACTTTAATCAGGCTAAATGGACTTCCAAGACTTCAAGTGAGCTTCATAACATCTTATATGTGTATAAGAACCCCCATGTCAAGTTTCAAGACTTTTCTCAAAAGTTTGCTCAGTCAGATGATCAGATAAGTCAAAAGCAGTCAATGCAGTTAAAAGGTAAATATCATATGGCATGCATTTTCTTTCTAAAAAGTAAAAATGACATAATTGTCAGGAGGACATGTGTAAGGAGTTATGAGTGTGAGAGGTTGAGAGTTCGAATCTCACCTTTGTCACTTTTTTTTTTTTGTTTTTTATTATTTTTACTCTAAATTTTTCTATCTTTCATTAAAAAAATAACAAAAATAGTTTTTTATTATTATTTAATTATTATTTTCGTATTTTAATTAAATCATTTTTTAAAATATTATTTTTTTCACTTTTTTTTTAAATTATTCATAAAAATATCCAAAAAATCATAAAATAAAAAATATTGAAAAAATTTTGTTCTTTTTATAATATCTTTTATTTTAGGAATCAATAGGATTATTAGTTTTTATTTTAAGTTTATTTTAATTATTTTAAATTATTTAAATTTTATTTTTTCTTAACTAATTATTTAGTTTGGGCTTTAAAATGGGCTTTAGGGACATTATTGACAATTTGGTGTTAACCCTAATTTGTTCCCTATATATACATGTGTTGCCTTGTTGGAAAAAGGGGAAGAAGGAAAAAAACCTAAGAGGAGTGAGTGCCGTTTGCCGTTATTTAGTTTTCTTCTCCATCCATTACTATTGTTTCTTTTTCTTCATCGTTTACCGGTATTTCTTCTTCATCCATTACTATTGTTTCTTTTTCTTCATCGTTTACCGTTATTTCTTTTCCTTCATCTATTACTGTTGTTTCTTTTTCTTCATCTTTTACCGTTATTTCTTTTTCTTCATCTATTATCGTTATTTTTTTTCTTTATCTATTACTGTTACGTTTATATATATATAATTTTTAAATTGTTAGAGTTTATATATATAAGATTTTTGATCGAATTATGTCGATACGATGTTTGCACATTTGTGTGCATGACGCGTGACATTTGTGTTAGTTCGATCTGGTTGCGATGATCGCATTTTTGTGTGAGCAATAATACTATTTTTTGCTTAATTTCTTTTTCTTTGCGATAAATTTTGTTTCGTCCGATTTAGATCTGGTTGCGATGAGCGCATTTCTGCGTTAGCAACATTGTTGGGTTATTTGGCACATTTAAAATTCATTATTGCTTTATTATTATTATTATTATTATTATTATCATTATTTATTATTATTATCATTATTATCATTATTATTACCATTATTATTATTATTGTTATCATTAATTTATTAAAATTTGTTGTAATATAAAAATCTGTTTTTTTAAAATAAATAACATTAACATCTTTTTTCCAAATTAATATGAAAACCTAATTTTAATTTTCTATATGATTCTATGTATATATTTATTATAATTCTTGTAAATTTTTGTAAATAAAATTAAACCTTATAATTACTTAATGTAAAATTTTGGTGAATGTGATTATTGATTAGTTAAAATTTGTTTTCATCATAATGTGTAAATATTTTTCTTAATAATTGTTAATATATAATTAGAGATAATTAAATTTTTGTAAATGATTAAGAAATTTATAATTATGTTATATTTAGAACTTTATATTATAGTGATTATTTAATCATTTATGTTTCTAAATAAAAATCAAATCTTATGATATTTAGAACTTTATATTATAGTAATTATTTAATCATTTATGTTTCTAAATAAAAATCAAATCTTATGTTTAATCACGTTATTAATTAATTATTATTGCTAATCATATTTTGTTGCTTACTATTATTTTAAAATTTCTATCTTATTATTTTTTCTAACTTTGTCTATTTTTCTCATTATTATTGTTTCAACTAATTATTTTCACTAACTTTATATTTATACTAACCTTATTTAATTTTTCTTATTATTTACTAACCCCAATATTTTATTTACTTATTTGTTATTTTTTTATTATATTTATTTTGATCATATTTTACTATTTATTTTATTTATTATAATTTTGTAATTGCCTCTTAGATGTAAATTGTAATCATTTAATTATTATTATCATTATGGTTAGTAATTAGGGAGTGCCAATATGTATGATATTTAAAAAAATAAATTAGATCATTTTAATATAAGATAATTAAATTAAACATTTCACACACGTAAGTCGATTTTAATCGCCGTCTCACTTCTTAAGGATATCCCTCAAGTTGCCTACGAATAATGGTTAAGTGGGGTGTATAAAGCAAGTCCCTCAAATAAAAAAAATCATCAAAGTCCCTTATGGTTGCCTTTACGAATCAAGTCCCTTTCGAAAAATGATGATGGTCCCTTATATGTGCTTATTACACCCCACAATGGCCTTCAAAAATCCAATTGTCCCTCACATGTCCCTTAACATCCAAAGTAAGGACTACCTACTCCATTATAGTAGGGATAGTCTTACTAAGGAAAGGATAAAGAATAAGAAAGACCTTAAAACATTAGGGTAGGCTACTCCTAGATACTTGCTCACTTCAAAACTTTTTCACACTTAAACAAATTTTTAACAAGTTTTCAAACAAGTTCTTAACACATCCTTACATGGATTATTTATTAACTATTCTGAAAATTTTCTATTTACACACTACACTTTCAAAACAATTCAAAAGTGAGCTTAAGTACCTAAGAGCCCATGGATAACCATGGATGAAAAGGGTGCTAACACCTTCCCTTTTCATAACCTACCCCCCGGACCCAAAATATTCTCTAAGGTCTTTCCTGTTCTTTTATAACCTTTCCTTATGGATAAAATAAAAGTCGGTGGCGACTCTTGCTATCCGCAACATTGTTTAAAGTCAGTTCTCCCACCGTGTTACACTCACAACAATTTTTGAAGTGCATTGTGGATTGTTCAAGGTGATAACGTCCAAAGCCGTGATTGGGAATCCGGTTCGGGTTGAACTTGTGGTAGGTTTTTCTTGAATAAATTTGTTAGGGTTTTATCCTCCAAGATTCATAGAATTTGGGGGGTTTTTGGTACGAATTGTCTCATCAACTTTCAGCTAAGCGAAGGTGATTGATAAGCGGTAGGCTTTGTCAATCTAGTAGCGGAATTGGTGAAGTTGGCTAGAGAGATTCGGGTTCAATTTGTTGGGGTTGAGATCATCCGGGCCGGGGGTTTGAAGAACGAAAGGTTGTTCAACAAAGGGGATGGAATCGGAGGTCTATCAACAACAATTGAAGGTCTTGATTCAACTTGAATCAAGGAACAAGGAGAGAATGCAACATTCAACAAATAGAGAATTTGGTTGTATATTTTGCTTATCAATTCTTGTACAAACAATTCAACTTAACAGGTGATATCTATAGTATACATAGCTCAATTCTATTTGGATACTGATGAAGATAAACCTCTGTATGAGGTAACTGATACTCATACTATGGCTGGTTATGATTTTAAAACTGCTTTAAATTCAATGTTGAAACGGCCGTATCCATCTCACATTGTGGCTAGTGACGCGTTCCCAAGTACTGTCACCGCCGGCAAATTGAAACCTGGAGATAGAATTCTACAATGGATTGGGGCGCGCATTCTGCGGTCAAAGAAAGGCGGACTCTCTCGTGTAGAGCAAGCAGATGTTCACTTAATGTATCTTTTGAAACGCAAAATCAAGATTAACTGGCCTTACTACATTTCAAGTAGAATGTATGCGTCACGGGATTCCGGTAGAGGTACCTCTCTTGCGTATGGCTCGTTCATCTAAGAGATTCTTACATCTGCTGAAATTAATTTTCCAACCTTTCAATACATATCAATTTCTTCAGATAGAGAATTCGGTTAGAAAACCTTGTCAATGATGGGTTATTACTAGTCCAAAGATCAGAATAGGTATAAATTTCATAGAAAAGCAACCACTCCTCAGGAGGATGAAGAAGCTGATGATAGTGAAGAAGAAGGTTCTGAAGAAGAAGAAGAAGGGGAAGAAGAAGAGGAAAACGAGGATGAAGAACATTAGGAACATGCAACTCCTCAACAAATGGATATGGATACTAATGTCAATGAAGATTGGGTTCAGTACACCACTCCCTCAGACGAAGAAAATAATCCAGGTGGCTGGGGTGAATGGAAATACAATGGATGGACGTCTCTGCGACAATTCTATCAGCCCCCGCAGTGGGGTTCTGAAGTGCCTCCATCTCCTACATAACCACAATCCTCTGAAGTGCTTGACATGATGCGGTCGATGCAATTGGACCAACAAACATTTATGCGGGCTCATGACGAGCGCTTTGCTCAAATCTAAAGTCAGCTCCAAACGCAAAATGAAAGGCTGAATAATTTCTCAACAAGGATGGATGAAAGGTTTGGGGCTTTAGCGGACTCAAATGAAAGACAAGAGCGAGTCGTATCCACAAGTATAAACTACTTGAATAGTGTTGTTCAGCAATTTACCGATCTAGCCGATCCATACCGCAACCCTCACTTCTTTGAGGGAGGACGAGGACGAAGACATTAGTTCATATTTGCATTTTATCATCTATGTGTTATTGTTATGTTTTTCTTCAATTTGTACTTGTATCAAACATTTGCATTTTCAGCTTGTTATGTTTTTTTAGCCTTCTTTGTACCGTGATTATCACTCTATATTATGTATATCTTTCCATATTTTGTTCATTGATAATATTTTGTATGGATATTATTTCATGATTGATTATTACCTTCTAAGATTACGTTTGTGATTTGAACATCTATACTCTTAACCTATCTCTCTTTCTTTTTTATGTTGTCAAAGGGGGAGAAGAGTGTGCCAAGCCAAGACATTGGTTAAAGACTAAGACTTTGAAGAAATTTTGAATTGCAAAAGGAAGCCTTTGAGAATTGGGTATCAAGCAAGGGGGAGAGCATTAAGCTAGGGGGAGGTTATAAATATTACACATGACTCACGTCGGTTTCGCATGTTTTGCCACCATAAAAAAGGGGGAGTATGTGAGGGCAAACTCTCATATACGATACACATAGGTTTTGATGATGTCAAAACAAAACCATGGGTGAATCGGTTCTCGACTCTACCTCCACGACACATATGCATATCAATCCTCTCCATATCTCTACCATTATGTCTATCTAACTTGTCACATTAAATTCAATATGTGTGGATGAACACTGGTTACGACTAGAAGCACAAAATCCATAAAAATAAACATTTGTGCAGGTTTGCAGGCTTTGAGTCGACCACAGGTCGGCGTATGGATCAACACAAATTCTCATGGGTCGGCACACGCTGACCAACGACCGACACATGATGAAAAGTTATAAAGTGTTAGTCGACCACAAGTCGATGCATGGTGTAGTAGAAAACCCCACGGGTCGGTGCACGCCGACCTATGGTCGACGCATGCTGTTAAGGATTTCAATTTGCCTAAATCTGCATGCTATAAGTCGACGCATACTCTTGCTATGGTCGACCGTTCGCTCGTTTGTGCTGTTACTGAAGGTTCCTAACGCTGTTTGAAAAGTGGTTAAGTCTGTTGGTCTTGGGTTACTATAAATAGAAGTTTTTGTTCATTTCTTCAACAACAATTGACAAATTGATTCAGTTGTACACAAACAAGAAAAGTGAAATAGGTGTCTAAGATTTCATCATCTTCATCTTCAACATCTCACAACATATCAATTACACACAACAATTTTTGAAGTGCATTGTGGACCGTTCAAGGTGATAACATCTGAAGCCGTGATTGGGAATCCGGTTCGGGTTAAACTTGTGGCAGGTTTTTCTTGAATAAAACCGTTAGGGTTTTGTCCTTCAAGATTCATAGAATATGGGGGGTTTTTGGTATGAGGTTTCTCATCAACTCTCAGCTGAGTGAAGGTGATTGATAAGCGGTAGGCTTTGTCAATCTAGTAGCGGAATTGGTGAAGTTGGCTAGAGAGATTCGGGTTCGATTTGTTAGGGTTGAGATCAGTCGGGTCGAGGGTTTGAAGAACGGAAGGTTGTTCAACGAAGGGGCTGGAATCGAAGGTCTATCAACAACAATCGAAGGTCTTGATTCAACTTGAATCAAGGAACAAGGAGAGAAAGCAACATTCAACAAATAGAGCATTTTGTTGTATATTTTGCTTATCAATTCTTGTACAAACAATTCAACTTAATAAGTGATATATATAGTATACATAGCTCAATTCTATTTTTAGAATTGAGGGCAGACGTACCCCGAAGTGAGGACGGCGGGGGAACTGCCTCATCAAATCTTTGTCTCCTTTATTTTTCAGCACCTTCATTATTGCTTAAAAATTAAGTGATTTTAGTATAATCAATTTTGTCAACATTGATATTGGTTGAGTAAGTGAGTAAACACTGTTATGAAACTCTAAGTGTAAGTGCTCTTGATTGGCTTCATTTTATGGCAAAACATTATAGTATGTAGGTATATCATAACTGATATTAGTGCATACATAATATGGATTGTGTAGGGTAAGTTAACTTAGCTATTTGAAAGTTAAGTTGGATGTCATACCGGATGTCATAACTTTGGTCGTATGACATCAAGCAAGCAAGTTAGTTTTCTGGAAGCTGGAAATCAGGAGATTAATTAGAAGCTCAAAGATGGAAGTCAGGAAACATTTTAGAAGCCCTAAGCGCACTAAAATGTCTGAATTAATTTGTAAGTATGCAGTTTTCTGAAGTAGGGTTTGATGATGGGCAAACCTAAAATCTGCATAAAAGCCCAAGGACCAACAACTGCTATAAATAACAGAGGATGCAATCCTAGAAATGCAACTCTTACAAATATAAAAGATCAACCAGCGTGTAGTAAGAGTCCTTGTGAGTGAAGTAGTTATGCTCTTCACGTTTTCAATTGTGTCTTAGGAATACTTGTTGTCCAAGAAATTTGCATCTGCATATTGCATTGGTTAGGTAGTTTCTAAGCTGGTGTAACACTCAAAGCTGTGAAGCAAGAGTGGTGTGTTCTTGATCAAAGCTGTGAAGCACGATCAAGGTGTGTATTTTGAAGTGTGTCTTCAAAAGTCATTATGTAATTGTACTGATATCACTGTTGTGTGATTGAGGGGAGTGAGTGGTTATACTCAGGTCTAGAGTGTCTCTAGGTTGAAGTGTCATTGGATAGGGATTAAGTGAGGAGTGTAAACTGGAGGTTTAACTCTGAATTGATATTACTGGTAGTGAATTTCCTCCCTGGCTTGGTAGCACCCAGATGTAAGTGTTGTTGACACTAAACTGGGTAAACAATTACTGTGCTTTTACTGCTTTCCATTAACTGCTAAATTAGTTGTTCAGTAGCCTATGTCATTATGGATGTCATAACTTCATTCATAACATCTGACTGTGTGTGCACGTAGAATTTCAATTGGCATCAGAGCAGGCACCCTGCCTGTTTATTTTTGGGTGAGATCTAGGGAAGTAAAATTCTAATACTATGGACAAAGACATAGGATTCACCAATAGACCACAAATTCTAGATGGGTCAAATTATGACTACTGGAATCCAAGGATGATTGCATTCTTGAAGTCTTTAGACAACAAAGCTTGAAGAGCTATAAATTTAGGATGGGAACATCCAGTGAAAACAGACAAGGATGAAGCATTAGTGATGATTCCTGAGGAGGAATGGAATAAAAAACAAGAGGCACTGGCTCTTGGCAACTCTAAATCCTTGAATGATCTATTCAATGGCATAGATAAAAACATCTTCAGGCTGGTACACCATTGTGAACTAGCAAAGGAAGTTTGGGACACCCTCAAAACTACTCATGAGGGAATCTCAAAAGTAAAAATGTATAGACTACAAATGTTGACTACAAAATTTGAGAGTCTAAAGATGAAGGAAGATGAGACAATTCATGAGTTTTACATGAATGTACTTGAACTTGCAAACAACTCAGGAGCTTTGAGGGAAAGATGTCTGAAGAAAAAATTGTGAGGAATATCCTCAGGTCCTTGCCTAGAAGGTTTACAATGAAGGTCACTGCCATTGAAGAAGCCCAAGACATATGCCACATGAAGGTGGATGAACTCATTGGTTCTCTCCAAACCTTTGAGATGAGAATGTATGATCAGGCCGTGGAGAAAAAGAACAAAAGCATAGCTCTTGTTTCAAACACTGCAGAAAAGTCAGTAGGAGAAGATGATGGAAATGAGGAAAACTTGGCAGAATCAATAGCATTGCTTTGATGAACTTGCCACTTCGTATAAACAACTATGCCCTAAAAGTGCAGAGATATATCAGCAGGAAGAACTAAAGAAGAAACTCATCAAAGAGTTAGAGGTTGAGAAAATAGAGCATCTTGAAACAATAGACTAACTCAAAGGTGAGGTCAACCTATTGAAGTCTAACTTGGACCAACTGTCAAAATCAATAAGGATGCTCAACCCTGGGACTGACACACTAGAAGAAATTCTGCAGAATGGTCAGACTTCGGGAGACAGGGATGGACTGGGATTTGTTGGTAAATAAACTCCTACCTTGAAGTTCAAGAGGCCAAAACCTGAAGCTCGGAGGCCAATAAGGATTTCACGACCAATGTCACAACATCCGCCACACAGAAACTAGAAACAAGTCAAGAGACAATTCCAGGGGTATAGACGTTACCACTGTGGAAAACTTGGACATATTAAAGCTGTGTGTTTCTGGCTGCATGGATTTCCTAGTCATCCTTATCAAGGAAAACCCAAACAGGGTACTCGTATCAAGAAGCAGCGTCATGCCAAACCTGAGAAAGGTGCTCATAACAGGAGAAGACAATGGGTCACCAAGACTATGGCCTTAGTAGCACACTCTTCTCTCATAATGCCTACCAAGAAAGATTGGTACTTTGGTAGTGGCTGCTCTAGACATATGACTGGGGTAGAGAATGATGTGATAAACATAAAACCTTACTCCTCAAGCCATGTAACATTTGGAGATGGAGCTAAAGGAGAAATAAAGGGGGTTGGAAAACTAGACTATCCTTGTGCTCCAAAACTGGATGATGTCCTGTTAGTTGAAGGACTAACTGTTAATCTGATCAGCATCAGCCAACTATGTGACCAAGGCCTAACGGTCCAGTTTTGCAAAGAAATGTATGTGGTCATCAATGACGAAGGAAAGGAAGTCATGAAGGGGACCAAATCCATGAATAATTGTTACTTATGGGAGACCAGAAGTAACCTCAATGGCTTGGGCCAAGAAGAAAATAAGGATCACCTGTGGCTGGAGAAAGAAAGACAACCTCTAAAAATAGAAAAGTCCTGCTCCAAAACAGCAGCAAGAGGAATGTTGAAATCTACCTCAGAAAGTAAAAAGGGATGTGGTAAAAGTCATTCCAAGAAGGGACTACATAATAGTGGTTTTCATGGAAATGTAGATTTGCTATACTGGAATCTAATGAAGTCCATGGAAAACAAACTGCATACAGGGAGCAATGTCACTCAGAATGTCATGACATTGCAGGGTGAAAATATCAATAACATCACTATGTATCATAAAAGAACTGATATAATAATGAAAGGTTCCAACATGGGAAAGAATGTATGGAACTAGGAGATTCAGAGGTACCTAGTGCTTACAGGGTTACAAGGGATATCAGGATCACTCAATTTAAAATATCATAAAGTAAATTGATGTCTGGTCATAATAAGGAAGGTTAGCAATTAATAGGGAATTATATTTTGAAAACCAAATATATTATGATTGGTCAAAATATTGAATTCCCTCCACACTTAAAAGCAAACCCTTCCAATATCGCTTTCTTCGATCAATTCAACTATTTCCTTACCACAGAAAACCCTTTCCATTTCAACCCAAGTCATCTTCAATGTCTCATCATTATGCTTCAGCCTCTACCAAATTGCTTCATGAAGGACATAATGGAAAAGGGATCACCACTTCTGTGTCTAGGGCAGACCCATCCCTAACTCATACTGAAAGTCATAAGGACGATTCTGGGTTCTCCTCTACTGAAGCCAACCCTAACAGGCTAGAAATTCTTGCCAACTCTGTGGCTCAGGAGGACGGTGTGGGCACAAAAATTGCTCAAAAAATAAAAGTATGTTCATGCAAGGTGGTAAATATTGATAATGAGTTATCAGATGATGAATTTATTAGGAAAGTAGCTCCTAGTATAGCCAAGGAACTTGCCACTAGGAAGGAAAAATATGTTCTGAACGAAGAACCCTCCAAACAACAAAGAAAAAGAACCTCTGCGGGTCCATCTAAATCTTGGAGAAAGGTATAAACTACATCCAAGAAAAGGAAGGTAACAAATGGTAACTCTGTTTCTGATGGAGATATTATGAAAGATGTTCCTAACATCTCCAATAAGAAAAATCAGAGGGAAAGAGACCATTTAAACCCATGTCTGCAGCTCCTCTTGACAATGTCTCATTCCATTCAATCCATAGTGTAACAAGGTGGAAATACGTGTAACAAAGGAGGATAGCTCTTGAGAGAGAGTTGGGAAAGGATGCTTTAGAGATTAAGGAAGTTATGGAGCTGATCAACCATGCAGGTCTGATCAAGACTATTACTGGGTTCTCAAAGTGCTATGAAGGGCTGGTTAGAGAGTTCATTGTTAACTTCCCTGACTCAATCTTGAAAAGAGACAACAAGGACTTCATGAAAGTCTATGTCAGAGGACAATGTGTACAGTTTTCACCCTCTGTAAGTAACAGGTACTTGGGTAGAACAAATGGTGGAGAAAAGGAGCTTAGTGTCTCAGATGACCAAGTTTGCAAAATCATTACTGCAAATCAAGTCAAAACTTGGCCTTCCAAAGGAAAGCTGTCTGCAACACAACTGAGTGTCAAATATGCAATCCTGCATAAGATTGGAGCTTCCAAATGGGTACCTACCAACCATACCTCCACTATTGTTGTTGGTCTTGGAAAGATCATTCATGCCATATGCACCAAAGTGAATTTTGACTTTGGCCTATACATTTTTGATCAAGTTATAAAGTACTCTACCACCAAGGCTGTCAAATGGCCAATAGCCTTTCCATCCCTTATCTGTGAAGTCATACTGAATCAATATCCGAGGATTCTGAATGCAAGCAACACTGCCAGCAAGAGAGAACCTAAACTGTCACTTAACTACAAACTGTTTGAAGGAAGGCATGTTCAAGACATGAAGTTCACGTCTGGTGACAAAAGCAAGATCTCCAAAAGAATGGTGATTGCAGAATTACGGGATACATGCAGAGAGTTGGGGGAAAGAATTAGCTCAGCAACTGCTCAAAAGATGAAGCTAGAAGCACTCATCCAACGACTTGAAAAAGATGTTGATAATGAAGATATGTCAGAAGAAGAATCTGATACCTGCAGTAAGAGTGTCCCAACCAATGTCTATGACATTAGTTCCAGCTCATCAGAGGAAGAAGAGTAAGGTATGTTAGTGATGCCTAGCTCAGGTTGCTGATCTGCTGAGCTGATGAGGCTGTGTGCTGCTTGCTTGATAAAGCTTTGAGATCTTTTGTAAGACTTGTGTGGTAATCTGAATCTGTCATGCTCTCTATGAGCAGTCTGTATAAATTGCCCTTAACAATTGTTATGTTACAATTTATAATCTATACTAAGTTTTAGTTGGATTTTGATTTATGGTTAAAAAGGGGGGAGAGAGAGTGTTGAGTGATTATAACAAGCAGAACAGGTAGAGCTTGAAGAGAATTTCTAGAGCATATGTGCTCTTAAATAATGCTGTAGATGATGTGTGTATGATAACATGTGCTGTAGTGCAGGTATGACAACAGATGTTGTTGATAACAGTTGTTGTTGTGTGGATTTTGCAGGTATGACAACAGCTGAGGTTGTTGGTGTTAATGTGTGGATTCCTAGTAGGAGTGGGAAGGTTAGAATTGTTGTGCAGAATGTTAGAACTGCTGTATGCTTTGATATGAATTTGTGTGCTGAAATTACTAACTGTGTGAGTTCCTAATTAGATGCTAGAATTGATTAGGAATGTGTGTCAGCTGTGTATCTGCATATGTTAAGTCTTCTGTTGTGTATAAATCTCTGGTTTAATAACAGATGGTTTTAGCCAATTTTTTTCCAAATGGGGAGTTTGTAAGTGCTCTTGATTGGCTGCATTTTATGGCAAAACATTATAGTATGTAGGTATGTCATAACTGATATTAGTGCATACATAATATGGACTGTGCAGGGTAAGTTAACTTAGCTATTTGAAAGTTAAGTTGGATCTCATACCGGATGTCATGACTTTGGTCGTATGACATCAAGCAAGCAAGTTAGTTTTCTGGCAGCTGGAAATCAGGAGATTAATTAGAAGCTCAAAGCTGGAAGTCAGGAAATATTTTAGAAGCCCTAAGCGCACTAAAATGTCTCTGAATTAATTTGTAAGTATGCAGTTTTCTGAAGTAGGGTTTAATGATGGGCAAACCTAAAATCTGCATAAAAGCCCAAGGACTAACAACTGCTATAAATAACAGAGGATGCAATCCTAGAAATGCAGCTCTTACAGATATAGAAGATCAGCCAGTGTGTAGTAAGAGTCCTTGTGAGTGAAGTAGTTCTGCTTTTCATGTTTTCAATTGTGTCTTAGGAATACTTGTTGTCTAAGCAATTTGCATCTACATAATTGCATTGGTTAGGTAGTTTCTAAGCTGGTGTAACACTCAAAGATGTGAAGCAATAATGGTGTGTTCTTGATCAAAGCTGTGAAGCACGATCAAGGTGTGTATTTTGAAGTGTGTCTTCAAAAGTTATTATGTAATTGTACTGATATCACTGTTGTGTGATTGAGGGGAGTGAATGGGTATACTCAGGTCTAGAGTGTCTCTAGGTTGAAGTGTCATTGGGTAGGGATTAAGTGAGGAGTGTAAACTGGAGGTTTAACTCTGAATTGATACTATTGATAGTGAATTTCCTCCCTGGCTTGGTAGCCCCTAGATGTAAGTGTTGTTGCTAGTGAACTGGGTAAACAATTATTGTGTTTTTACTGCTTTCCATTAATTGCTAAATTAGTTGTTCAGTAGCCTATGTCATTGTGGATGTCATAACTTCAGTCATAACATCCGACTGTGTGTGCACGTAGAATTTCACTAAGTACAATAGTGTATTGTACTAGGAAATTGGAGTTACTTACTCAAGTAAAATCTCACTTGGAGTGCCTCGCACGCCAAGTGTTTGATACATTGCCTGAACCAAAATTTACTTCTATTGTGTATTCATTTTGGTTGGCTGTGTGTATCATTGGAACTAGGCTTCCTAATAAGTGATTTTAATCTTTGATAGTGTGACTAGTGTAGTGATTCTACTTGCACATTATCATATTTCATAGGCTAGACGTATATCCAGTTTTCCAATAACGGTTCGTTTTAGACTATAACTTTTCCAAGGCCGCTTCCGCATTTAAAACATTTTCAAAACCAATTTTTAATTGGTAAGCGCCGACTCAATTTTTAATTGGGATCTATTCAACCCCCTTCTAGATCTGCGCCATAGTCTAACAAAAGTATCCCATAGGTAAATCAGGAATGGCATCAGGGGAGGTCTGGAAACCTAGCAATCACCAAACCCCTTATTGGTAAAAGCGTACTCTATCCCAAACAGTCTGAACGTGACGCTGCCTTCCTAACCAACATACGACTGATGGCTGAATGAATTGAGGAACTCCAAGGTGAGATATCTGCAGGTCGAATGCAAGTCATCAACATACTCATCCGACCGGAGCTGGTTACATAGAAACCTTATACTGGGCCCAATTCCTATGGCATCCATGTAAGCCTGGTCAGGGTAACGGGTAGGTGCCATGTGGAACTGATAAAGGACTAAATATCGCTGTCTCTGAGCGTCATCTCTGAAAGTGACGTGCATGCTTGTTGCACCATAAAATTTGCCCACCTGTTTTCCGACTTTGACTGACTTTTGCTTCGTTTTCATCTGCATATCATTTAGGTCGCATCTCGCTCATATTATCAGCCAGATTGAATTTATCAGGATTTCATCCGCTTTTCTCGCGTTTCAGGCGATTCAAATCAATTCAAACGAGAAGTTCCATGTCGAAATCGAGCGAAAGTCGCTCTCTTCTTGATGATTCAATCCGTGTTGGTAATTTTGGCGCATTCTGTGTTTGCCCGTTTTTCGTAGCATTTTGCATTTTATTGCTATTTTTGCTTTATATTTAATTATTTAGAAAAATAGTTTAAATAGGTTTTTAATATTGTTTTTTAAAAATGGATAGGAATAGTTTTTAATTGTTTACAATTTTATTAGTTTTAGAATTAATATTAGAATATAGCTTTTAATTTGATTTTATTAGGTTTTTTAAATAGTTTCTAGAATTTAGTCTTTTAGAAAATAGTTTTTAAAATGAATTTATTTAGAATTTTAAATAGTTTAGAATAGTTGTTTTAATAGAAAATAGATTTTTAATTAATTTAGAATTAGAATTTATTTAGATTTAATTTAGTAGTTTTTAGAATTGTTTTCATTTTTAGAATAGTTTTTAGAAAATATCTTATATTTATTTAGAGAATAAAATTTTATTTTAATGTGGCATTTTAATAGTTTTAATATATTTTTATTAGAAGTTAGATAGAATTTAGTTTTTATTTGTTTTAATATTAAATATTTAGAATTAACTAAGTTTTAGTGTAGATTAGATTAGGATTAGATTAGTTGATTATCTAGGTTAGATTTTCATTAATTAGGGTTAATTATTATTAGTTTTATTTAATTAAGGTTAGGATTTTAGTTAGTTTTTTTTAATCAATTAAGTTAACTTTATTTGAATCAACATTAATTAATCTCGGTGCATTATCATCAGCAATTACCATTAATCAGTCATATTAATCAGCATTATCATTAACAAAGTCAAGCAGGCCACGTGTCGAACAGTGGGTATATAACCCACTGTTCATTTTCTTCTTCAGTAAACCCTAGGGAATCCGCACAACCACCTTACCCTTCTCCCTCCTTCATCGTCATCACTCCAAACCTTGTTCTTCACCATTGAAGCTTCAAACCGAACATCATCAACATTTGACCTCTATACTCCATTAAACTCAGCGACACCTTCATCATCTTCTTCATCTATCCAGAAATTCCAGAAATAACAATTTCATTTTCATCATCAAACTCTAACTCCACCATCTTCAGAATCATCATCCCCACCATTTCATCGACAAGCTTCAAATCATCGCCACCTTCGAAAACCACAAACCCGTTCAAACTTTATAAGAGTTTCTTCAACAACTTCAACAGAAACCTTCCATCATCCACCATTAACTACCCAGAAACAACCTTCGAAACTCCATTCCACCTCTGTTTCTCGAACTACCCACTACTTCAACAATCAACTCACCTTCAAATCAAACAAACTTCTGAAACCCATTTCACGCAGAAACTTCAATCTTCGCGACCCACATCTCAAACTCTTCAACATCTCTCTCAAACTTCACTCACAAACCCCAATTGGAATCAACTCAAATAGAGGAAAATATTTTTTATTTTGCATCTATGAATCGAATCACAATTTTCACTTAATTCGAATCATGCAACAATGTGACTCGAGTCACAAGTTAAACCTGATTCGAATCACACAATTCCTATTAAACTTTACCAAGTTTGACTCAAATCACCACAAACACATGACACGAATCATGCAGCTTCTCACTTTTTCTTGTTGGTCACTATCCAAATTAATTCGAATCATAGTTTATACATGACTCAAATCATGACCTTTAATGACTCAAATCCCGACTATAACTTGACTTGAATCATAGGAAAATGGGTCACTTCTTTTATGTTGATCTTGTTTCACTCTACTTGTTCACTTAACTCAAATAAACAAATATTATTGACTCGAATCAAACACCATTTTCACTTATTTTTGTGCTTAATCTCCAACACCTATAAATCTTTTGCTACCTCACATTTTCTAAAGTAAAGAGTAACGAGCTTAACGTACGTAGGTATGTGAGAACAACTTCAAGTTTTGAAAAATTCAAATTTCTTGCAAACGAAATTCTCCCATCTTCACCCTCATGTTTCGTTCATTGTTTAACAGATTCAAATCTTGATTAAGAAGATTTATAATTGTCGAGGAAGCTTGTCTTGGAACTAATGTTTTTTTCAAGAGTGTATAAAGATTTTCAGGAGGCTTGCAAGATCTTGGTAGTTGTAATTGGTTGTGATAAATTCCAGTAAAAATAAGGAGGTTCTTCTCTCTAGGCTGACCTTGTTAGAGCTGTGTGGAAGCCCAGAGACAAGGTAGTAGTTATTCTCAATCTTCAGACAATATATCACTCAAGAAATCGATGGGATCTATGGTGATTCCCACACACGAAGACTTGGAGCAGAATGGTGATGCTGGAAGATTCAAGAAGCGAGTAAAGATTTTTTAGAGAGTTCGGCATAAAGATTTTATAGGATTTTTTAAAAATATTTTTTGGAAGAAAATATTAACTTAAAAACACTACTCAGTTTCGCACAATCCGTGCTATGTTTGAAATTGTAAATGCTTCGTTGTAGCTCAACAGGTTACACTTTTGAAACAATCTTTGAACTAATAGATCCTAATTAATTACTAAAGCATTCTCGCTGTTTTTAGAAATTAAATCCAATTTTTACGATCGAGTACTGGTCTCACATTGTTGCGTTGTTGACCAGTATCTGAGTGTTTTCACTTTGGCGCAAAACTTTTTAAAACTCAAAATTGGAACCGAAAAAACAAATCAATGTAGGAATTTAACGTCAATTTAATTTACCGAGTCTCGTCGGAACGACGATCCTCGCATCTCGGACTTTAGAAATTTAACCGGACATAATTGATATAAAACTCATATTATTATTTTTATGCATATAAAATAGAAACATAAAGATGATAATGATGGTGAATAAAAGTAGTACCAAGAACTAGAAATGCAATAAATATGTTTGTCTAACACAGAATATATATATATATATATATATATATATATATATATATATATATATATATATATATATATATATATATATATATATATATATATATATATATATATATATATATATATATATATATATATATATATATATATATATATATATATATATATATATATATATATATATATATATATATATATATATATATATATAGTATTTAGAAACAAAATCAGTAATAATCATTATTTGACAAAACAAATAAAACAAGAAATAATATTAAGATTGAAAATAAATAAGTCAGAAAAATTAGAGAAGGTAAATGCTTACGGAAATTAACGCAGTACGAGAAATTGAAATCGAAAAACTTAAATGAAAAAGCTTCTGAATTGAAATAACAAAAAGATTAAATAATGGTTGATCCAAGTACAGACAAATGAATTCAGGACTCACAAAACAATAGTGTACCAATTGTCCGATATGAACAATTGAGTACTTTTACAGTGTAAATTTTCTGCCTAATTAATACTAAAAACTTGGACATCAAAAACCTAAATATTAAGCCTATATATAGTATTGTAACTTCTTAAATATGTTCTATTCGTGTAGAAATCAATTGAGAAAAATATGTGCGAGTGAGAGAAAACCAAGTCATGTTGTTGTTGTTTTTCTGGGCACGGAGTCCATGGCGAACGCCATGAGTTCAACGTGGACGACATGACAAGTGAATGGGCCATGGAAAACCCCATGCCCTTGTGGCGAACACTACAAGCTGAAAATGCCCACTCTTAAATTGTTTCATGTTGAGGTGTCTTTTTCTCCACTTTTGGCCAATTTTCTTTATTTTATCTCATTCCAACTCCTACATGCAAAATACCCGCAACAAAAACAAAATACATGCATAACACTACATACAAATATAAAATAGAAGCAAAATGGATAAAAATGCATGCCTATCGATTCGAAAAATGCTATAAGTTTCAATGTTACCAAACCGCCCCCCCCCCCCCCCCCCCCATATTTAAACCTTTGCTTGTCCTCCAGCAAGCTGCTACACATATGAAAAATCTTTGAAAACTTTGCAGCAGGTGGTTTCAAGACTCATGAAAAACAATCATATTTGGATACTCATTCTATGCTACAAACTCTACTTCGGTTGAGATTGTGTTGATATGTACTAACTTGCACACTAAGGATATCGTAAGAACACAAATCCGCAATTGTGCAGTCATAAGCCTCCCTCTTATACACTTCAATCCGAATCATATTATTTTGCCTCAGCCTAACTTAGTCATCCCCCTTTTTATTCATCTTTCATTCTAGTGCAATCACATTAAGACAATTATCCTTACACCCCCATAGTAGAATAATTTGTTAGTGACTATGATCTTATTATTATTATTACTATCATTTTTTTTCTTGCACATTGGCTCATGTATCAACAAGTAAAGAAATTTGCACCGTTAGACTAAGTGACCGGGTGAGGGTCGTCTAACTTAGAAGGAACACTCCTTTATATTCATTTTTTCTTTCTCTCTTTTAAGTCTAAGATCATTCACCTATTTGCATTGAGTTTCTACGTAGTGTGTGCTTAAGATGGTGTTGACTGCTAAATAAACTACATAAAGACTATCAAAGGGTAAAAGTTCAAGGCTATGACATAATAAGTATTCAAATCAGTCTCCATATTCGGGATATTTAAGGTATTAAAACGATACTGATCTTGTAAAAATTTTGTATGTCACCATAATTCACCCTGAATTCGTTTATAACCTAATACTTTCTAATCATTCAATGAATTTCAAAGTCAAATGTTTTTGAGTATGACTAAATGAATTTTAATTCCACAAAGGAGACTAAGACAACACTATCATTTCATTTTTATCTTTTTTATTATTTGTGATGAAGTTGTTTAAGACATTATTAAAGAAGTTGGAGAAAATAACTTAGTATAGTTTTTTTAATAAAAAAATAACTTCTATTCATTTTAAAATAATTATAATATTATATATATATATATATATATATATATATATATATATATATATATATATATATATATATATATATATATATATATATATATATATATATATATATTCTTGATTGTGTTAAAACTGTTGGAAATAATAATAGTTTTATTTCCATTAATGTTGTTCCAAAATGACAAAGTGGGTGATATAGTTGATTCACAATAAATGCTTCTAATTAGTCCCACATTGGAAGTGGGGTAAAATTAAATAGCATTTATAAGGCTCTTGAAACAATGTATTTTCAAAGGAGCCAAAGAGGATGAGGTGTCACATAGTCATATGTGGTGGTCCCAAGCCTTATGTCACTTGTCTCATACAAAGCACCCCTCGCCGGTGTCGCCACAGCCGACACCGGCTCCGGCTCCGGCTCCGGAACCAGATCCGAGGGCGTGGGCGTAGAGGCGCTAGTGGCGGCTTGTAGACGGCACTTGAGCACTTAGGCACGACGCATCGGAGCAATCGGGCTATTCGCGGCGTTAATGAGGCGGCGCCGGTGGCGCTCCGGCCGCCTCCGGCGGGCGGCCCGGCCTTCGGCCGGCATACTGCGAATTAATTTTAATTATCGGTCCAGATTTTGTTCGTTGCCTAGAGTTTGAATTTTGAGTTTGAATTCGAAAAGTTGCAAATGTTCATAAAAGAGTTGTTTCATGAAGAGTTGCAAACTTCAGAAACGACACATGCATGGCTATAAATATATGCTTCTTATTTTGAAATCATTCACTCCAATAATTCTGATATCCTCTTCTATAATTCCAAACGTCTTCCTTGCATTTGAAACTTCACCGGTCTTGTGCAGTTTCGAGAAAGGCTGACTTATCCTGGGTATTCAGGCCGTTCCAACTCTAAGACAATTTGAGAGTGTGCTTGAAATACTTTTAAGGAAAGTGATTTCGTTCACGATTCAGTCTGGATCCATTCGTTATTGAATCAATTTCTAACAATCTTAAAAGTATTAGTATCATGGATTCCGACGTTGCTGTTTCAAGTATCAAACTTCAGAAACGACACATGCATGGCTATAAATATATGCTTCTTATTTCGAAATCATTCACTCCAATAATTCTGATATCCTCTTCTATAATTCCAAACGTCTTCCTTGCATTTGAAACTTCACCGGTCTTGTGCAGTTTCGAGAAAGGCTGACTTATCCTGGGTATTCAGGCCGTTCCAACTCTAAGACAATTTGAGAGTGTGCTTGAAATACTTTTAAGGAAAGTGATTTCGTTCACGATTCAGTCTGGATCCATTCGTTATTGAATCAATTTCTAACAATCTTAAAAGTATTAGTATCATGGATTCCGACGCTGCTGTTTCAAGTATCAAAGTCATGAATCAGGATCTTGTCAAATTGGATCGCTTCGATGGAAACAACTTTACCAGATGGCAAGACAAGATGACATTCCTGCTTACTGCACTCAAAGTTCACTACGTCTTGGATCCTGATCTGACACCATTTCCAGAACCAACTGAAGATGATTCTGACGAAGTCAAGAAGAAGCGCATGCTGCGAAAGAAGGACGAATTACTATGCCGTGGACATATTCTGAACACACTGTCTGACCGCCTGTACGACCTATACACGGACAATCCGTCGGCTCGAGACATATGGAATTCGCTGGAATTTAAATTCAAAGCAGAAGAAGAAGGTACGAAAAAATTCTTAATCTCAAAATGCTTTGATTTTAAATTTATTGATTCTAAGCCCATACTTCCCCAAGTGCACGAATTGCAAGTCCTGGTGAACAAAATCAAAGCAGTGAAAATTGACATTCCTGAGACCTTTCAAGTTGGTGCAATCATTGCTAAGTTACCAAATTCGTGGAAAGGCTATAAAAAGAAACTGTTGCACAGTTCTGATGATTTCTCCCTGGAGAAAATCTAGAAACATCTTTGAATCGAGGAGGAATCGAAGGAGAGGGAAAAAACAGAATCTGCAGGTCTTTCCAAAGCCAATGCTGTGACCAACAAGGAAAAGAAAAACATGATGTCAAGAAAAATCATCTCGCACCAAAAAGGGAACATACCAAGTTCAAGAATTTTGGTGGTCCGAAGGGTCCTAAAAGCGGATGCTTTGTATGTGGAAAACCTGGACACTATGCTCGAGATTGCAGGCAAAACAAATCAAAAAAGGAGATCAATGCAGTTAATGCTAATGATGATATAATTGCTACTGTGAGCGAAATTATGGCAATCAAAGGCAAAGTCCAAGGCTGGTGGTATGATACATGTGCCACGGTTCATGTCTCATATGACAGGGCTGCATTCAAAACATATTCTGAGACAAATGATGGACAAGAAGTACAAATGGGAAATGAAGTGCGATCTAGAGTTGTTGGAACCGGAACGGTCGAACTCAATTTCACTTCTGGAAAGAAAGTTACTCTTGTCAATGTGCTTCATGTCCCAGACATGAATATGAATCTTGTTAGTGGGGATTTATTGGGAAAACCGGGTATTAAATCTGTGTATGAATCGGGCAAAATTATTTTGACCCGTAATGGTGTGTTTGTTGGAAAAGGATATTCCGCTGAAGGAATGATCAAACTATGTATTACCGATAATATGATTAATGAAATTTCTAATTCTGCTTACATGTTTGATTCAGTTACTTTATGGCACAATAGATTAGCACATATTGGCATTAGTTCAATAAAGAGACTAATTAAATCTGGTTTGATATCATGTAATATCAAAGATTTCAATAAATGTGAATTATGTGTTAAGTCAAAGATGATTAAGAAACCTTTCAAAAGTGTTGAAAGAAATACAAATCTGCTTGACCTTGTACATTCAGATTTGTGCGAATTTAATGGCATGTTGACCCGTGGGGGAAATAGATATTTCATTACATTTATTGATGATTGTTCTAGATACACATATGTATATCTCTTAAAGCATAAAGATGAGGCTTTTAATGCCTTTAAGATTTATAAAGCAGAAGTGGAAAATCAATTAAGTAGAAGTATAAAAGTCCTTAGGAGTGATAGGGGCGGTGAATAGTTTTCTACTGAATTTGATGCATTCTGTGAAGAACACGGTATAATTCATGAATGTTCGGCGCCTAGAACACCACAACAAAATGGCATAGCCGAAAGAAAGAATCGAACATATCAAGAAATGATGAATGCCATGTTATTGCATTCCGAACTACCTTTCAATTTGTGGGGCGAAGCCTTATTATCCGCTTGTCATATAATAAATAGAATTCCTTTAAAGAAAACTGGAATTTCCCCATATGAGGTATGGAAGGGCATGAAACCAAATATTGGATATTTTAAAGTGTGGGGGTGTGTGGCATACTACAAAAACATGGATCCTAAGAGAACTAAGTTGGGTCCTCGAGGGATAAGATGTGCCTTTGTAGGATATGCACTAAATAGCAAAGCATATAGACTTTTAAATTTAGAGTCTAATATTATTGTTGAATCCCGGGATGTAGAATTCTTTGAAAAACTTATCACTAAGGATAAAGAATCAGAGTCGGCCATGAATAAAGAATCTTGTGAAGAAGACTCTTCTCGGATTGTAGAAATACAACCTGAAGGCACTTCTCGAATCATTGAACCACAACCCGAACCTAGGATGAGCAAAAGAGTCCGGAAAACAAAGAATCTAGGACCAGACGAAATTGATTCTCAATCCATTTCATTTTATCTGGTTGAAGGAAATAGTACAAAGTTTATTAAAAGCATTCCGGTAATTCTTCAAGTAGGGGAGGATCCTAAAACTTATAAGGAAGCAATAGCTTCAAGAGACTCCTCTTTTTGGAAGGATGCTATCCGAGATGAAATGGATTCAATTATGTCCAACCACACTTGGGAACTTGTTGATTTACCAAAGGGATCAAGACCCATTGGATGCAAGTGGGTGTTTAAAAAGAAATATCATAGTGATGGTACCTTAAACACTTATAAAGCAAGATTGGTGGCAAAAGGATTTAGACAAAAGGAAGGTATAGATTATTTTGACACTTATGCACCTGTAGCAAGAACAACCACTATAAGGTTGTTATTTGCCTTAGCATCTTTGAATGATCTGATTGTTCACCAAATGGATGTTAAAACAGCGTTCCTAAACGGAGATCTCGATGAGGAAATCTACATGGAACAACCAGAAGGATACGTCCTTCCTGGAAATGAACAAAAGGTGTGTAAACTTGTCAAATCACTATATGGCTTAAAACAAGCACCAAAACAATGGCATCAAAAGTTTGACTCTACGATAATGTCAAATGGATTTATTCCTAATTCTTGTGACAAGTGTTTATATACAAAAGTGTATAATAACACTGTAATATTTTTGTGTCTTTATGTTGATGACATGCTAATAATCAGCAATAAACTTAATGGAATTTTAGAAACAAAAAAGTTTCTAACTTCCACTTTCAAGATGAAAGATCTTGGACTTGTTGACACAATTTTAGGAATAAAAGTTAAGCGAAATAGTGGGGGTTATGAACTTAATCAAACACATTATATTGAGAAAATGTTTGATAAGTTCAAGCACCTGAAATTCAAGGAAGTAACTACTCCATTTGATCACGTAATCAAACTTGAAAAGAATGATGGAAGAGCAGTGGCTCAATTAGAATATGCAAGTGCGATTGGATGTCTTATGTACTTAATGCAATGTACTAGACCCGATATATCGTTTGCAGTTAGTAAAATGAGTAGATTTACTAGTAATCCAAGTAATGAACATTGGAAGGCAATCACCAGGATATTTGGTTATTTGTTGAAAACCAAAGATCTTGCCCTTCATTATGGTAGGTTTCCTGCTATATTAGAAGGATATACCGATGCGAGTTGGATCTCCAGTGTGGGAGACCATAAATCTACAACTGGGTGGATATTTACACTAGCTGGAGGAGCAATTTCTTGGAAGAGCAAGAAACAAACATGCATCACTCTTTCGACCATGGAATCAGAGTTCGTGGCTCTCGCTTCCGCTAGTCAAGAGGCAGAATGGTTGAGGGATCTTCTTTTGGAAGTTCCATTGGCTAAAGACAATGTTTCAAAAGTGATGATACACTGCGATAGTCAGGCCACTTTGGCAAGAGCATTTAGCGAAGTGTATAATGGAAAGTCTAGGCATATAGGACTTAGACATTCGTTCGTAAGAAAACTGATCAAGGATGGAATCATTTCACTTACGTATATACGAACAAGCTATAATTTGGCTGATCCGTTTACTAAGCCACTGGCCAGAGACTTAGTAAAAACAACCTCGAGAGGTATGGGGTTGAAACTCCTTGAGTAAGAGTTCCGACAACGGTGGCAACCCAATTTTAAGTTAACAGAACATTAACTTTAAGATTTTCAATGGGTAATAACAAGTCGTTGATTTGGATAATTGTCTAACATCTCGTAATTATGTTGACATTGGAAATGAGGGTTGAGTTTTATTTTAAACTCTTAATGAAGTTCAATACCGAGGGTACGTATCCATTGGAAACAGATACTATATGAACTTCACCTATGTGAATTCTGAGATGGTGCCGTCTCAAAGTGAGAGTTGGAGTTTCTCTCATAAAAATTCATGAAACAGGATAGCACATGGCCATAAATAAGTGCTAGGCGAGTTATGCAGAGGAAGAACCTTTAAGGAGTATGTGTAAGGTAACACCGGTCTATTCATATGGATTCATGGTTTAAAAGCATTGCTACCTAATATTCCGATTAAACCTTGTGTTATCCTTACTAAGGTTAAGTTTAAAATCGAAAGATACCTAACTGTATTAATACTTCTTATGTCTCATTTCTGGAATTATTATTTTGTCATTATTAGAACAAGTGGGGGATTGGTGGAAATAATAATAGTTTTATTTCCATTAATGTTGTTCCAAAATGACAAAGTGGGTGATATAGTTGATTCACAATAAATGCTTCTAATTAGTCCCACATTGGAAGTGGGGTAAAATTAAATAGCATTTATAAGGCTCTTGAAACATAGTCATATAGTCATATGTGGTGGTCCCAAGCCTTATGTCACTTGTCTCATACAAAGCAGCCCTCGCCGGTGTCGCCACAGCCGACACCGGCTCCGGCTCCGGAACCGGATCCGAGGGCGTGGGCGTAGAGGCGCTAGTGGCGGCTTGTAGACGGCACTTGAGCACTTAGGCACGACGCATCGGAGCAATCGGGCTATTCGCGGCGTTAATGAGGCGGCGCCGGTGGCGCTCCGGCCGCCTCCGGCGGGCGGCCCGGCCTTCGGCCGGCATACTGCGAATTAATTTTAATTATCGGTCCAGATTTTGTTCGTTGCCTAGAGTTTGAATTTTGAGTTTGAATTCGAAAAGTTGCAAATGTTCATAAAAGAGTTGTTTCATGAAGAGTTGCAAACTTCAGAAACGACACATGCATGGCTATAAATATATGCTTCTTATTTCGAAATCATTCACTCCAATAATTCTGATATCCTCTTCTATAATTCCAAACGTCTTCCTTGCATTCGAAACTTCACCGGTCTTGTGCAGTTTCGAGAAAGGCTGACTTATCCTGGGTATTCAGGCCGTTCCAACTCTAAGACAATTTGAGAGTGTGCTTGAAATACTTTTAAGGAAAGTGATTTCGTTCACGATTCAGTCTGGATCCATTCGTTATTGAATCAATTTCTAACAAAAACTATTAGAACTGAAAGTTCTCATCTCTTCTTTACACATGATAACCTTATGTTATGTAAAACTAACATCGAGGAGGTTAAGGAGTTGACCTAATTTTTAAAAACCTACAAGGAAGCTTCTTGACGATTTACTTACAAGACAAGATATGAGATTATTTTAATAAAACTGACAATCAATTTGCAGCAACAACTAAAACCATATAATAACACAAAGACTAACAATCATGTTCAATCAATTATGTTAGACATGATTATTTATTTATTTATGTTGTTGCTAAAATAATCTGGTACTATTCCAACATTAATTCAAAAGTTTTATTTTAGTAAGGAACTTGTCAAATAAATGATATTGAAAAAATATATATTAAAAATTGAAAGTTTGAATCATGAGCCGTAGAAAATCAGATTACAATTTTGACTAATTCCGTTTTGTTTCGTGATGAATTTCGTGTAATCAAGGGCCTAAAAAGCAAAAATATAATAAAACTTAAAAATTGCGTGTGGTTATTATTATTATTTTTATGTTAACCCTTAGTTTTATTATATCCTAAACGACCTTACTTGAATAGCATATTATATAAAATTGTTGGTCATTTTAAATGCCACAATTGCTACTAGTGCTATCCAACTTATTAAACGACCTTATAAAAAAAAGTATGTATTTTTAAATGTTCCAAATGATGCTGCTGTTATCCATGACTTATAAAATGACCGTAATAACGAAAATGTTGAAAGTGTTAAAACTAATTTTTAAACTGTATTTTTTTTTTTCAATTATTAACTTTTAAATATAAATATTTATTTACTTAATACAATTATCATCAAGAATCCAACCATATACAACTATTAGTTTATATTCATTTATCTCAACTATCACATACAAATTGAGTTTAGTCTAGTTAATTTTTAACCATATATGTTTGTAAATAGATTGTGAATTGAGTTAGTTATTGTGTGTGCGCGTATGTGTGGTGACTTTAATATAAAATGGTTGTCCAATGTTCTATTGGTTAAGAAAGTTTCAGGAAAGTTGAGAACGTGTGTCAACTACACCGACCTCAATTGAGCATGTCTTAAAGATTCCAATCGACTCTCAAATATAGACAAGCTAGTAGACAATTAAAAGCTTTAGGAAAGTGGAGAATATGCGTCGACTACACTGACCTCAAACGTGCTTTTCCAAAAAATTTCAACCCATTCTCGAACATAGACAAGCTAGCAGACAACTCAGTCAACTACAAGTTGTTGTCGTTCATTGATATGTACTCTTGCTATAATAAAATACCTATGTACGAGGTAGACAAAGACAAAACAACCTTTATGACCTAGGGAGTTAACTATCGATACAATGACATGCCCTTGGCTTGAAAAGTGCAGGGGTAACATACTAGAAAATGATGAATACAATCTTCTTAGAAGAGATAGGCAAAATGTTGAAAGTATATATGGATGATATGATCGTTGAGTACAACAATGAAGAACTACACAACAAAAACCTATCCATTATACAATATGAGGCTCAACCTAGAAAATTGTACCTTTGGGGTTAAAGCCAGCAAGTTTCTAGTCCTCTATCTGATAGAGATGTGGTATCAAGGAGAATGCAAATAAGTGTGAAATAGTTATCAAGATGGGAGCACCCAAAGTGAAGAAAGAAGTTATAAAATTTAATGGGACGCTCATTGTAACACTCCAAATTTTATTTAGAATATTTAAATTAATTTATTTAATTAAGAACATTCGTATTTTGTTGATTTTGGGTGGTTTTGTGGAATATGGAGAATTGTGCATTTTTGGGTTATTTATTTGATTAATATAGTATATAATATTAATATATTAGTATTATTATTAATTAAAATGAATATAAGTGAAAGCAGGGCAAATTGGACATTAAGAGGAGTTAGTGAGGGTACTATGGGAAAAGCCCAATTGTGAGGCCCAAGACTAGGTTTAACAAAAAGAAAATTCTGAAGGGTTTAGGATTCATTTGTCAACCGTGAAGAGAATTGAGGCCAGAGCTTTGAGGAGGAAGAATTGGAGGCAAAAGCTTCGAAATATTCTCGGAAAAATTTGAGAAGGCTTTGATCGACATTTAAGGTATGAGAAGTATTGTCTTTCATGATTTTCTATGTGTAGATTTCAATGTATTTAAGGTTGATTTAAGGGTTTAAGGGATTTTGGGGTTGATTGTGAGAAAAGGGAAACTAGGCCTCCGTGGCCAAAACTCTGATTTGACATTGGTCTAACCCTGTAAGGGAAATTTGATAGTGAGAACTTTGATGATTGTGGTGTAGTGGTAAGTATTCCTGAGAGTTAGAGCGTGGATATGAGAAATAGTGATCTTTGGCCTTTGTGGCCTAAATCTATTATAGGTAAAATCTAACCGTGGAATTCATTTGGGAAAAGGGAAGGTTAGGCCTTCGTGCCCAAAACCTTGAATTGTTATTTGTCTAACCCTGTAGGGATATGAATATTAAATAGTGAGTAATCCTAATGAGTAGGGTGTAATTGAAGGAAAAATTGCGATTTAGGGTGTGAATATGTTACGGGATTGGCCTAATAAACTGTAGGTTTTGTGCCTTTGTTGCCATAAGACCTTAGGGATGATTTAGGGATGTTTTTGGAGCTTTGGGAAAGTGAATCATGTAGACTTTTGGGTGGAATCAAGTTCTGGTGCGTAGCAGAATTTGCTGTCATCGCACTGTTCGCCTAGCGAACCATGTTGTTCCCAGACTCGCCTAGGGAAGAATCCTTCACACATCGAAGAAACTCGCCCCAGACTCGCCTAGCGAACATGCCAGGTAAGAACCATGCTATGCAAATGCAAGGTGCTAAAATATAATGAAACATAAGCCAAACAAGAAAAGGGGTTGGTCAAATTTTGAGGTACAACAACAGGATTTAGAGTCGGTTGTCGTCATGGTTGTGTCGAAGCTTTGGAGGCATTGTTTGTTTGGTTCGAGATTTAAGATGTTTAATGATCTTAAGAGCTTACACTATTTGGTTGATTAGAAATATTTGAATATGAGGCCGAGGAGAATGGCTTGAACTTCTGAAGGATTATGATTTTGAATTGAGTTACCATCCTGGTAAGGCTAATGTTGTAGCTGATGCATTGAGTATGAAATCTTCGCATATGCCGATGATGATAGTAAAAGAGTTAGAACTGGTTGAGCAATTTCGTGATATGAGTTTGGTTTGTGAAGAGACTTCTTATGGAGTTAAGCTTGGTATGTTGAAGCTTACTAATGAAATTCTTGATGAGATTCGAGAAGGTGATAAACCTGATTTGAGTTGGTAGATCAGTTGAATTTAATAAATCAAAGTCGAAGAGATGATTTTGGATTAATGGAAATGGTATCATGAGGTGTTGTGATAAAGTTTGTGTTCCATATATTGTTGAGTTGGAAAAAGAGTATTATTGAAAAAGGACATTGAGGTAGATTGAGTATCCATCCCGGTGCTATGAAGATGTAACCAGATTTGAGGAAATTGTTTTGGTGGCCATAAAT
The DNA here is from genome assembly GCA_963859935.3 of Lathyrus sativus. Classification (NCBI taxonomy): domain Eukaryota; kingdom Viridiplantae; phylum Streptophyta; class Magnoliopsida; order Fabales; family Fabaceae; genus Lathyrus; species Lathyrus sativus. Next base: position 11,093,084 of record OZ012739.1, on the reverse strand, counting down.
GAAGAGAGAAGTGTTTGAGTTTGTATATGCTGGTTAGACTTGTCGGTAGCCGAAACTTGAACATCAGAGACCGTTGGGTCTGATGCAACCGTTGAATGGAAATGCGATAGTATTTTCATGGACTTTGTGTCGGGTTTACCGAAGACTTTGAAGGGATATGATTTAATTTGGGTGATTGTGGATAGATTAACTAGATCGGCTCACTTCTTACCAATGAGGAATAATCATTCTGTGCTTAAGCTAGCTGAGAGGTACATTGAGGAAGTTGTGAAGTTGTATGAGATACCATCGAGTATTGTGTCTGATAGAGATCTGAGATCTTCATCGAGGTTTTGGGAGAGTTTGTGGATGCTTTGGGTACCATGTTGAGATTGAGTTCTGCCTATCATCCGCAGACTGGTGGGCAGACAGAAAGAACTATCCAGTCTTTAGAGGATTTGCTGAGAGCTTGTGTGTTGGATCAAGGTGGATCGTGAGATAGTCATTTGTCGTTGGTTGAGTTTACCTACAATAACAGTTATCATTCTAGTATTGGAATGGCACATTATGAGGCTTTGTGTATAAGGGAGTGTAAGACTCCTTTGTGTTGGTATGAATCAGGCGAGAGTATTGTACTCGGACTTGAGATTGTGCAAGAGACGACTGAAAAGATCAAGAGGATCCCAGAAAAGATGAAAGTTTCGCAGAATTGTTGGAAGAGTTACCATGATAAGAGGAGGAAAGCAATTGAATTTCAAGAGGGAGATCTCGTATTTTGAGAGTTACGCCGGTAATTGGTGTTGGTCGAGCTTGGAAGTCTCGAAAGCTCACACCACATGTTGTTGATCTGTATCAAAGTGGCACAGCGGAAGCGTGGGGAGTGTAGCATGTCAGCTTGTTTTACCGCCGTCACTTGTGAATTTGCATGATGTGTTTCATGTGTCTAAGTTGAGGAAGTACATTCCAGATCCGTCACGTGTGATTCAGATGGATGATGTACGGGTGAGAGATAATTTGACTATTGAGGCATTGTCAGTTCGGATTGATGAACGAGAAGCAACTTCGAGGTAAAGAGATTTCCTTGGTAAAGGTAGTTGTGGGGAGGACCAGCCGGAGAAAGTTGGATTTGGGAGCGTGGAGATCGTTGAGGGAGTCGTATCCGACTCTGTTTCCTTGAGGTAATTTTCAAGGGCAAAAATTCTTCTGAGTGGGAGAGAGTTGTAACACCCCAAATTTTATTTGGAATATTTAAATTAATTTATTTAATTAAGAATATTCGTATTTTGGTGATTTTTGGTGGTTTTGTGGAATATGGAGAATTGTGCATTTTGGGGCTATTTATTTAATTAATAGTATATAATATTAATATATTAGTATTATTATTAATTAAAATGAATATAAGTGAAAGAAGGGCGAATTGGACATTAAGAGGAGTTAGTGAGGGTACTGTGGGAAAAACCCAATTGTGAGGCCCAAGACTAGGTTTAATAAAAAGGAAATTCTTAAGGGTTTAGGATTCATTTGTTAACCGTGAAGAGAATTAAGGCCAGAGCTCTGAGGAAGGAGAATTGGAGGCAAAAGCTTCGAAAGGATCCCCAAAAGATTTGAGAAGGCTTTGATCGACATTTAAGGTATAAGGAGTATTGCCTTTCATGATTTTCTATGTGTAGATTTCAATGTATTTAAGGTCGATTTAAGGATTTAAGGGATTTTGGGGTTGATTGTGAGAAAAAGGGAAACTAGGCATCCGTGGCCAAAACTCTGATTTGACATTGGTCTAACCCTGTAAGGGAAATTTGATAGTAAGAACTCTGATGATTGTGGTGTAGTGGTAAGTATTCCTGAGAGTTAGAGCGTGGATATGAGAAATAGTAATCTTTGGCCTTTGTGGCCTAAATCTATTATAGGTAAAATCTAACCGTGGAATTTATTGGGGAAAAGGGAAGGTTAGGCCTTCGTGCCCAAAACCTTGAATTGTTATTTGTCTAACCCTGCAGGGATAGGAATTTTAGATAGTGAGTAACCCTAACGAGTAGGGTGTAATTGAAGGAAAAATTGTGATTTAGGGCGTGAATATGTTACGGGATTGGCCTAATGAACCGTAGGTTGTGCCTTTGCCTCCGTAAGACCTTAGGGATGATTTAGGGATATTTTAAGGGCTTTGGGGAAGTGAATCGTGTAGACTTTTGGGTGGAATCAAGTTCTGGTGCATAGAAGAATTTGCTGTCATCGCACTGTTCACCTAGCGAAGAATGCTTCGCCTAGCGAACCATGTTATTCCCAAACTCGCCTAGCGAAGAATCCTTCGCACAACGAAGAAACTCGCCCTAGACTTGCCTAGCGAACATGCCAGCAAACGTAGCAGAGTTTTGCAAAATAATGATCGTGTGCAGCGATGCCTTGATGTTTGATTCTGTGATTTTCATGATGAATTACCATGAGGGTAACTATGATTTCTATGTGATTAATATGTCATGTGTATATTTATTACATGATTGTTTCTATGATGTATTATGATGATATTACCATGATTTTGATGAATTATATGATGACATGAGATATGATGATGATTGTGATGATGATGAATATGATGAATGATGATGCACCTATGTTGTTACTATGAGGATGATTATTGACGTGTGCATCATACATTCATGTGTATCCGGACTTCGGTTCAGGACCTCGATTACTTTGGCTTCAATCCCATTGTGTGGATGTGAAGTATTTTGATGTGCTTCAGCTCTCTAGTAGAATCGATCCTATTGATGGGGATTTATGGAGGGTTGATGGCCCAGTGTCCATTGCACTGTGATGATTGGTACCACATGCATTGAGTCTTGTTACATTTTGCATTTATGGTCTTTTTGTATGAATTATGATGTTGTGGCCTTCGATGCCTATTGAAGGATATGAATGTGTTGAATGTGAAAATGACGCTGTTTATATGTTGGTTTTCATACATTGATTATTATGAACCGTTTTACTCACCCTGCCTATTTGAATGTTGCCTCAACGTGTGTAACATGCAGATGACCAGGTTTAACCGTGGACGTCGTCGAGGATTATTTTTGAAGTTTCGAGTCGTTAGCCTTTTTGGTTAACTTAGAGGGTCTTACTCTGATATGTAACATCGGGTTGGGTTCTTTGAGTTAAACTATGTTTTAATTGAATTTATTTTGATTATCTTCCCTGATGAGGAAAACCTTGATTTATGCCTTTTGAGTTCCGCTGTTTTATGCGTTTTGATGTATTTTTGAGAAAACCCGTTGGTTACGGAGCCTTGACCTATTTTGATGACATTGAGAAATGTACGCTCTTTAAGGTGATTTTTATTGAGTTAAATATTTAACTCTGATTTATGTGAAAAATGTGCCTTTTAATTGTGGGGTAGAAAAGGGTGTTACACTCATAGACCTGGACAATTTCATATTTATGTTGGCCCAACACAAATTTCCATTTTAAAAGTTGTTAAAGAAAGAAGCACACTTCGAGTAGACCAAACAGTGTAAGCAGACATTCATATCTCTAAAGTCGGCCTTACCAACGCCATTAATTTTGTCTAGACCGATCGTGGTGGAATTCGATAATTTATGAAATTACTCATTTAACATAAGCAGTTATTAACTTATAACACAAGAAATTAATTGAAAAAAATCCCAATTTGTCATAAAATGAGATAAAACACTTGTATGAACATTTTAACTATGATATTTATGAATACAAATGAAATTATCCAAAGAAATCACATATTACCCAAGCTAAGTAGTAGAGAACTCGATGGGCAAGGTAGAGGCTCGCCCATCCAAAGACAAGACTAAAATAGGGCATAAAAAGAGAATCCTTGTAGACTTAATCTCGTCAGGTGAAGATATAAGCTCTCTATTCAAGCACAAGCAGTTAGAGGTTTTTTCCAGGACAAGTTACTTCATGTTGAAGCAATACATGTAAGTATAGAGTGCACTTAAGAGGGGAGGGGGTGAATTAGGTACTTTGGTCAATTTTGGTTTATTGAGATTTTTCTTTTAACATTCTGGTTTGGTGGTGTTTTAGAAAGTAGTAAAATGCGGAAATATAAAGAAAGCCGACAATATATCCTGGCTCCCCTTACAATCGAAGATTACTCCAGTCCTCTTACACAGTAAGATATTTATATAAGTATTAGAACCTTGTACAAGCCTGACATGGCCACTACACACAAGTTACTATCTCAATAAATAAGAACAAACCCCTTATGATCTTTACAAAGTGAAAGAAGATAACAATCCTCTCTTTTTCACTCTCTTGCTTCCAACAATCTTGGACAACAAGGTATTCGCACTATTTTGAATATTTTATACAAGATGTTGAAGTTGAATGATATGCATCAATTTCTAGAATTTATCTTCTTTTTCAAGCAAACAATTCGGAAGATGTTATACAAGTGCTTAGAAGTAATGTTGAAGCTTTAAATGATGCAATGGATTTAATGCAACACAAAATTTTGTATCACAAGACACTTGTTTAAAAGTTTGAAAGAATAATAAGTTTGAATTGCAATGAAAGAGGTAAGGAAACAAAATCTGATAGGTAGGGTATTTATACTACCATACTACCTTTCTGAAAATGCATGTAATCATGAAAAGATGTCATGCTTGAGGGATGTAAAAATGAATTCGTTAGAATCAACACTACTACAAAATACACCTTCGGTAACATAATACTACTACATCTTGAATCTCTTAAAGGGTTTTTAATACTTCATCCTTTCTCTTGATCACATAGATCCACAACTTTCGACTAAACTCATCAATAAATAAAAAATACTTGTTTCTACCAAGGGTATGCTCCTCTAAAAGGCCACATACATCTGAATGTACAATTTCGAGTATGTAGGATGATCTCATTGGCATAGTCGAAACAAAATACTTTCTGGAAATGCATGTAATCATGAAAAGATGTCATGCTTGAGGGATGTAAAAATGAATTCTTTAGAATCAACACTACTACAAAATACACCTTCGGTAACATAATACTACCATACTACCTTTCTGAAAGAGGTAAGGAAACAAAATCTGATAGGTAGGGTATTTATACTACCATACTACCTTTCTGAAAATGCATGTAATCATGAAAAGATGTCATGCTTGAGGGATGTAAAAATGAATTCGTTAGAATCAACACTACTACAAAATACACCTTCGGTAACATAATACTACTACATCTTGAATCTCTTAAAGGGTTTTTAATACTTCATCCTTTCTCTTGATCACATAGATCCACAACTTTCGACTAAACTCATCAATAAATAAAAAAATACTTGTTTCTACCAAGGGTATGCTCCTCTAAAAGGCCACATACATCTGAATGTACAATTTCGAGTATGTAGGATGATCTCATTGGCATATTCGAAACAAAATACTTTCTGGAAATGCATGTAATCATGAAAAGATGTCATGCTTGAAGGATGTAAAAATGAATTCGTTAGAATCAACACTACTACAAAATACACCTTCGGTAACATAATACTACCATACTACCTTTCTGAAAGAGGTAAGGAAACAAAATATGATAGGTAGGGTATTTATACTACCATACTACCTTTCTGAAAATGCATGTAATCATGAAAAGATGTCATGCTTGAGGGATGTAAAAATGAATTCGTTAGAATCAACACTACTACAAAATACACCTTCGGTAACATAATACTACTACATCTTGAATCTCTTAAAGGGTTTTTAATACTTCATCCTTTCTCTTGATCACATAGATCCACAACTTTCGACTAAACTCATCAATAAATAAAAAATACTTGTTTCTACCAAGGGTATGCTCCTCTAAAAGGCCACATACATCTGAATGTACAATTTCGAGTATGTAGGATGATCTCATTGGCATATTCGGAACAAAATACTTTCTGGATTGCTTTTCAAATAGAAAACCTTAACAGAGTTTTTTTGGACATCTCTAGACTTGGTATACCAACTACCATATCTTGAGTAATTAGTTAATTGAGTGATTGAAAGTTCAAATGTCCAAACCTGAAATGCCACGACCAACTATTCTTATGGTCGACAACAACTTTTAGTCCTTGTACTTCAGTTAAACAGATCATGGTCTGAAATGTCCTATTCTTCGACAAAGAAGATTTCAAGACCAAATTATTATGAGTGTCGAACAATTCCAAGGCTCCATCTTTCATAATCACTAAGAAACATTTTTTTGACTAGTTTTCCAACAATTAGCTGCACTTCATTCTAGGTACATAGAGTACATATTTGATCATAGATTTTCCTTCATTGCTCATTTGAATAACTATGTCGTCAGTACCTTCTGTTTGTAACAAACTGTTATCAGTAAGTTTGACTTTGCTCTTCTTCGACGAGACGAAACCGGCTACCCACATTTTTCGACTAGTCATACGATTCGAGCATCCCGAGTCGAGGAACCAGATCTTTGATTCAACATGGTAATCTGCAACTACAGCCATAACCATCATATCTTCATAATCATCTGAATATTGGCGTGTCAGGTTTGCTCTTTCCTCTTTGTCTTTTATCGCTCCTTTGTCTTTATTGTACCATAGTTCTTGGCCACATGATCCCACTTTTCACAGCTATAACACTACACACTTTTTTCTCTATCTTTCTGATAGAATTTTCCTTCTCCTCTTTTTGAGGATTCAGAAACCTCATCATCGTACTTATACTTTTGAAGATTTGACCAAGACTTCTTACTCTGAGTCTTATCTCATTTGCCCGAGCTTGCAATGTTTGTATCAAATCTTAAGCCCCTTTCCTTTCGACAATCCTATTCTCATGCGCCTCCAAGAACCAACCAAATCTTCCAGTTTTAAGGTTTCAAGATTGTTTGATTCTTGAATAGATATGATAACGTGATCAAAGTGAGAGGTCAATGTATGCATTACCTTCTCAACTATCATCCTATCAGTTAGGGTTTCACTAGAACCCTTCATGAGATGGACGAGATTCTACACCTTCGACACATAGCCTGCAATCTTTTCATCTTCTTCCATTTGCAGCAATTCATATTGTCATCACATTTCTGTAATTTGACGACTTTGACTTTCTCACCTCTTTTATAGTACTTGACAATAGCAATTTCAAACTAGCTAAACAATAGCAATGTTAAGCTCTAAAATTATGAAATTCAAATATACTATTTTCATCTTTCTATTCACAATCCATGGAGGAGTTTCCACTCCTCCAGCAGATCCAATTAAGTGTTCATCAAACAACACCAACTGCACCATCACAAACGCAAACGGTATGTTCCCCGATCGAACCATCTGCAAAGCCGCCGAGGCTAAGTATCCAACCTCGGAGGCAGAGCTCATATCAATAGTCGCATCAGCTTCCAAAAACAATCAAAAAATGAAAGTAACAACGCGATACTCTCACAGCATACCAAAGCTAGTTTGTCCCGACGATAACGGAATTCTAATAAGCACAAAAAATCTCAACCGTGTAATAAGAATCGACCGGGAATCGATGAGAATAAGTGTTGAGAGCGGTGTGACATTGAGACAGATCATTAGTGAAGCTGCAAGATATGAAATGGCTCTACCATATACACCATATTGGTGGGGTTTAACAATTGGAGGATTACTAGGTACAGGTGCTCATGCAAGTACATTATGGGGTAAAGGAAGTGTTGTTCATGAATATGTTAGGCATGTTAAAATTGTTAGTCCTTCAGGATCTGAAGATGGATTTGTTAAAGTTCGAAATCTTGATGAATCTCAGGAAGATCTTAATGCTGCAAGAGTTTCTTTAGGAGTTCTTGGAGTTATTTCTCAGGTATATAGAATTTCAATTTTTGGGATTGTCATCATATTTTGGTTGCTTGCATGATGTTTGACTTTTCTATTCTCACTCATTATTTTACAGGTTACCTTACAATTACAACCCATCTTCAAACGATCACTTACATATTTAACAAAAAATGATTCTGATTTAGGTGATGAATTAATCACTTTTGGAAGAAAACATGAATTTGCAGATGTATCATGGTATCCAAGTCAAAAAAAAGTTGTTTATAGAATCGACGATCGTGTCCCTTTAAATACTTCTGGAAATGGTTTATATGATTTCACAGGATTTCGGTCAACACTTTCCCTTGCATTAGCGGTTGTTAGAGGAACAGGTTTATTAACTTACTTGAATTCCATTTTATTGTTTTTTTTAAAAGGTAAATATTTTTATGTTTAAATAATTTTTTTTCTATTATAGAGGAAATTCAAGAAACCGGAAATGATGCTAATGGGAAGTGCATTAGTGCACAGTTGATATCTACAACACTTGCTGCCTCTGGTTATGGATTAACTGACAATGGTATTTTTGATTAGTTTTTCATATAGAATATTTGTTGTAAAACACTAACACATACACCATTTAAGACAAATGGAGTTATAGAATTATATTTTAAGATAAAAATGTTATAATTTGTAGGAGTCTTTATTGGATATCCTATTGTTGGATTACACAACAGAATGCAGTCATCAGGAACATGTTTGGATAGTTTGGAGGATCTAATGATAACAGCGTGTCCTTAGGACTCAAGAATTATTGGAGAATTCTATCACCAAACAACGTTTAGTATTTCTTTATCTGTTGTAAAAAACTTTATTGAAGATGTTCAAAAGCTTGTTGAATTAGAGCCGAAAGCATTATGTGGACTAGAATCATACAGTGGAATCCTTATGCGATATGTTACAACTTCAAATGCATATTTAGGAAAAACAAAAGATGCTATAGATTTTGACATCACATATTATCGCAGTAAAGATCCGTTGGCTCCCAGGCTTTTCGAAGACATAATTGAAGAAATAGAACAAATTGGATTGTTTAAATATGGAGGGTTACCTCATTGGGGAAAAAAATAGAAACTTAGGATTTGTGGGAGCAATAAAGAAGTATAATAAAGCAGATAAGTTTTTGAAGGTTAAAGAAGAGTATGATCCAAAGGGACTTTTTTCTAGTGAGTGGACAAATCAAATTCTTGGACTTAAAGAAGGGGTGACAATATTGAAAGATGGTTGTGCATTGGAAGGGTTGTGTATATGCTCACAAGATAGTCACTGTGCACCTAAAAAGAATTACTTTTGCAAATCGGGCAGAATTTTCAAGGAAGCAAGAGTTTGTAGGCGTGATGTTAAAACTAAAAAAAATGATATGAAAGACGAGCTCTAATAGAATGGTATTTTGTTGTGTAATTTATCTAGTACCTTGTGCAATTTGTTTCAAAAAATAATATTTCTCATTTGTAAAAAAGGAACATGAACTTACTTTTATGAGATAAAGTTGTTTTCTGTTGGTGAAATTCTAGAGGTGGTATGTGATAAATTACATTGTTGCAAAATTTAGAAAATATTTTTGGGGCTGAATATTCTTGTATTTCTCTTCTGAAAATGCATCTCATACACAAAAAATATATAGTATGCGTAGTAATTGTTACAGCTATCAAAAAGTCACCACTACTAGGTGCTTAATTCATAAATTAAATATTCCACTAATCACTAAGTGCTTCCACTGACAGCAATGACAATTTACTTATGTATCTCTGTTAGAATAAGTTTTGTTCATGACATATTCTCTTTTGGTTTTGATGATAACAAATTATTGAAAGAACAATGGTTTATTTGACGTGTGTTTTATTTATGCAGGTTCTACATTATTGTACATAAATAATCATCATAATCTATGTTACATGAATACACTTGAGAGTTGTTTCATTGCTAGCTTCTATTGGCAGAGTCTGAAGAACAATGGCTAGTATGACTTGGACAGACTATAAGCTGAAGACCTCAATATTTAGACGAGTTACTACACTTGGTAATTGTATATCAACTTCTGGTACCATTCAGAGTTGGTGATAAAGTTGTGATTATCCGTACTGCAGAAAGTAAGTTGTATTGTCTTATCAGTTTGTCATTTAGAGTCTATAAAATTGCAAGGCTCAAGAAAGGTTTGCATGCTCTACGGATATCTGCTCTCAACGGCTCTATCAGTACATAACCACTTGAAGAATCAGAGGTTAAATGTGTTACGCACTAGATTTAGAATCTGTTGTGCATCCATCTTTAACATCTCTTGTACTATGGAGTAAAGACAAAGACACTTGGTCAAGTTACCTCTTCAACGACTAGTTTCTGTAAAAGCTGTAAATATGGCTGACGATTCAAGTTTGAATCTTAATAAGAATTCTTTAGATGAAGGAGTAGCAAGACCAATTAATTATCAACACTATTGTAATATGCATATTTTCTGTTGTAGGTTGTTATTATAAAAGCCTTAAGATTTATTACCATTAAATATCTTAGAAATCTTAAGAGTTTTAGGTCTTTTTTATGGTGATTTCCCGTACCTCTAATGCTTGTATCATGTAAACTTTGTTCTCTATTTTGATGAGCCTTGAGTAGTTTAGATTAAAGTCTCTTGCTATGTGCTTGAGCAGAAGTTTTGTCTCATTAGGATTCAAGAAAAAAGTATTGAGCCAAGATGCTTAAGCTACATAACTCTCATTTCTTAAGTGCTTAAGTTGTAAATGTCTTATTCAGCTAGTCTGATTGAGTAAGGGAAAGTCTCCGTCTGAGGGGTATAAGCAAGAGTCTTGAGTGCAACTTGAACAAGGAAGTCTCCCTCTGGATGGCCAGAATAGCAGGTGGCTCAGTCAGAGGATGTGAGCAAGAAGTCTTAGACATATGCTCTAAGAAAAGGGAAGTCTCAACTAGAGGATCTTTGGAGCAGTTGGCTCGACCAGAGGGTGTGAGCAAGGGAAGTATTAGACATGTGCTCTAAGCAAGGAAAGTCTCAGACAGTTGGTTTGAGCAAGAATAAAAGACTTATGCAGAAGCATAAGCGATTGTAATCATGAAGTGGTTATAATGAAAATATCTTGTGAGTAAAGGGGACTGGAGTACTCTCAGTTAAGGGAGGAACTAGGATATATCTTTTGTGTCTTCTGCTATTATTTGTTTACTTCTGCTATATCCACTTATTGCACCCTAATTTTTTACTCTAAGATCCCACATCTTTTTGCATCATCTGTATAGTTTATCATCGCTTACATTTTTCATAATACCCAATTTATTAGCTGAAATAAATTTTTTGGACAGTTTAAACCATTTTAGCGGGTAAATTTTATTTCAAAATTTGACAAAACGCCGTATTTTTCTGAATGATATATTTTACGCTGATCACTCTGATGTATTCATTTTATTTTTTTCGAGTACTGCGATGTTGGTCCAATTATTCGTTTTTATCATTTTATTTCTACTTTTTAATTAATAATTATTTTAATTAATTCATTTTGATTTTTAGATTATTTATTTATTATTTCTTTCTTTCTTTCTTTATTATTTTTAATGTTTAATTCTATTTTTTAGTTTTTAGAAATTCGTTTAATAACTTTTAGGAGATACTCTCTCTATTTTTCTAGCATGTAGCCTCCTATTAGTCTAATCCCTAATCAGAACAAAATCTATATAATATACTACTTCTCCTAGGATTGGACCCTTTTTTCCTTCTTCATGCACAAAACACTTTTCTTGTCCACTCCAACAAAACAATTTCCATACTCATAATCTTTCAAATCTTTTACACAATTTATCTTCTTTCAATAGTACTTTAAGGTACCACCATCACCATCATCTTGTAACGTCACCTTAATATGTAACCCCCCCCCCCCCCCCCACTCTCATTTCAACACAAAAACACTCCAACCTTTATCCTCATGCCATTCTCCTTCACTTCCCTAGATCCACATCTAACACCCTTCATAAAATTCCATGCGCACCTCATCTTTTTTTTTCTGGACATTAATACACTTAAAAACTCCTTCATATTACCTCTCTCTCCCTCATTTCAATAAAAAATATCATAACTTCAAAAACACAACTGTATTTTTTTCTCATAGGAACTTCAACAGAAACTTCACATACCGTACATTGGGTTGCAGACGGTGGCAACATAATTCTGGCGAATGCTACACACTGAGTTGGCATCGGAGTACTTGTGGTGGATAAAAAACTATCAGCATTATACCTTTACTTTCTTATCCTAATGTAACTAGATAAGTTTAGTGTACAGCTGGCATACCATTATTGGTTCACCCAAATACTTGTATATATGCTGATATTGTATTGAGTTAGTTAGATGAATGATAACAAACTTTTACCCTTTTATTACTTCTTTTTCTTTCTATTATTGCTTCTTCTTCTTTCTGCTATGGCATCATCGCAGTGTATATTCAAACTTGTCTATATTATCGACATGGTATCAGAGCTTCAAAAGCTCTGGTAGCCATTGGTATTTCTTCTACGATCTTTGTTCATCTCCTTTGTGAGTTCTTTCTGTTTTTCATCGTTCATCTTTTTCTTGATCGCTTTCATCTTTTTCTGTTATCCAATGGAGAACCAGAGCTACGCCGATTTCGCAACTAATTCTGCAAATCCCTATTATCTCCATCCGAATGAGAATCCAGCTCTTGTTCTTGTTACGCCTTTGCTCAATGATAAAAATCACCATACCTGGGCTCAATCGATGCACATTTCGCTTATCTACAAGAACAAGGAGAAGTTCATTGATGGAACCTTAACCAAGCCACATGTTTCGGATCCGATGTATACACCATGGATCCGTTGTAATACCATGGTTCTTGCGTGGATTCAACGATCGATTTCGGAACCAATAGCGAAGTCTATTATGTGGATTGATACAACATTTGGCGTATGGAAGAATTTGCAAATTATATTTTCTCAAGGTGACATCTTCCGCATATCTGACATTCAAGAAGACTTGTACAAATTCTGTCAAGGTACTCTCGACGTCTCTAACTATTTTACACAATTGAAGGTTATGTGGGACGAATTGGAGAACTATCGACCGATTCCGTTTTGTTCTTGCGCAATTCCCTGTTCTTGCGGTGCCATAACGTCTGTTAAACGGTATAGGGAACAAGATTACATAATTCGTTTTCTCAAAGGGTTATCTGAGAAATTTTCTCATTCAAAATCTTAGATTATGATGATGAATCTGTTGCCTGATATTGACAAGGCCTTCTCGCTTATGATTCAACGAGAACGAGAAATGGATAGCTTTGCATCAAGTGTTGTTGCCCCTACAGGTTCCACTGAAGAAGCCTCTACATTACAAGTTCAAGCTCAGGAAGGGAACCATTCTGGTAGACAAGGTTCCAACACCTATCGTGCTAAGATTCAAGGTTCAGCTCCTGCAAAAGTTCTAACAGAGTTTGTACTCACTGTGGCCGGACGAACCATACCATTGAAACTTGTTTCAGTAAGCACGGATACCGACCAGGTTACAGAAATAAATCCAAGGCTCAAGGGTCTGCATCATCTTCATCAACTGCAAATGCTAATAATGCATCCATATCCTCTTCTCAGGTTTCAGCACCATCTTCTTTTGGTTTTACTAAGGAGCAGTATGACAGTATCCTCATATTGATTCAGCAATCCAAGCCTCAACCTGTTGTCAATTCTGTCTCAACATCACCTTTTGTCATGCATTCTCACTCAACCAATGTGAATGGTAAGCACCCTCACCTTTGGATCCTTGATACTGGAGCTACTGACCATTTCTCTTTTGATTTATCTTCCTTTATTACACATAAGAACATAGTTCCCATCCATGTTAGCCTACCTGATGGTTCACAAGTCATGGCCTCCATTTCTGGCACAGTAGCTATATCACCCTATCTCACTCTTCACAATGTGCTTTTATGTTCCTAGCTTTAATGTCAACCTTATATCTGTAGCTAAACTTGTTTCTAGTAATCTATGTTTTGTTCAATTTCATGCTAACATATGCCATATTATGCAGAATCATACCAAGGCAATGATTGGTATAGCTAGCTTACACTGGGGACTTTATGTTCTTGACACCACACCTTCACTTTCTCATGCTAATAATTCCTTTGTTCATAATTTTGTTTCTCATACATCTTGTAATTTGTGGCACTTAAGGCTAGGCCACCTATCTGATATTGGTTTATGCACCATCTCAAAGTATTTTCCTTTCATTTCTTGTAATAAAGATAATGTACCATGTGACTCTTGTCACTTTGCTAAACAAAGAAAACTTCCTTTTCCAAATAGTGTATCTCATTCTAATGTTCCTTTTAATATTTTGCATGCTGACCTATGGGGTCCTTTCTCCACAATATCCACTTTAGGACACAAGTATTTTTTAACCCTTGTTGATGATTATTCAAGACATACTTGGGTTATTTTCCTTAAAACCAAAGACCAAACTAGACCAAGCCTTATAAGTCATAGCTTACATAGAAAACCAATTCCAAACTACCCTTAAATGTTTAAGATCAGATAATGGTACAAAATTTCTTGCTCTATCTGACTACTTATTATCCAAGGGTATTCTCCACCAAAGAACTTGTGTTGAGACTCCCAACAAAATGGGGTGGTTGAAAGGAAACATCAACACATCCTCAATGTAGCTAGAGCCATTTTTTTTCCACTCTGGCCTTCCTCTAAATCTTTGGAATTTTTGCATCTCACATGCTGTTCATATTATCAACAGATTACCTACACCACTCCTTAACTCTAAAAGTCCATATGAACTATTGTTTAAGCAATGTCTATCCTTAATTCACCTAAAATTGTTTGGTTGCCTTTCCTATGCTAGCTCTCTTCAAGCACATAGAACCAAGTTCAATCCAAGAGTTAAGAAATATATTTTTCTTGGATATAAGGAAGGTACCAAAGGGTATATTCTGTATGATCTTGAAACTCACAACATTTTTATATCAAGGAATGTGATTTTCTATGAGAATATATTTCCCTTTAAACGTCAAAATCACCCTTCTGTTTCACCTACACAATTTGTCCCACATCTTGATGATCCTCCCAATGCACCTCATAATATCTTTCTTAGTAAGCCTAATAGCCAGTCTCCTAGTACCACTGACTTGTCCTTTTCACTTGACAACTCCCCCTCTACACATAGCAGTCTTGATGGTACATCTCATCAGCCTGTTAGTCCCAGTCATAATCCTGCTGATGTTCCCAGTCCTATTCCAGCGGATGTGCCTATACACAATGACTCTTTTATCTCTAAAGATGTCCTTATATCTGACCTGGACAATCCTTCTACTTTACATCTAGCTCACATTTCTCTGCCTTAACAAAATAACAATGTGCTGGACAACTCAAAAGATCAGTCCACATCCATTCTTTCTTTTGATATAAATCAGTCCCAAATTTCTCCAAACTCTCCTCATCTCTCTCCTGCAGAACAGACTAATGACCATATTCTCACCATTCATAACTCAACAGACAATACCTCTGCAGATCATAACTCCCTTCCCTTAAGACAATCCTCTAGAGCTTCCCACCCTCCTCACTATCTAAAGGATTATCATTGCTATTCTTCTGTGTCTGATAGCAATTCCAAAATTTTGTATCCCTTATCTTCTGTACTCTCTTATGCTAATTGCTCACCATCTTATAAACACTTCTGTTATTTCGTGTCTTCCAATACTGAACCAAAAATATTCAACCAAGCCATTAAAATGGATTGTTGGAGAAATGCCATGGATGCTGAACTTCTTGCTCTTGAAGACAATCAAACTTGGAGTGTTGTTAATCTCCCACCAGGAAAGGTTCCTATTGGATGCAGGTGGGTCTATAAAATCAAATACAAATTAGATGGCTCCATATAAAGATATAAGGCTATATTAGTAGCAAAAGGCTACACACAAATTGAGGGAATTGATTATTTTGACACATTTTCTCCTGTAGTCAAAATAACAACAGTCAGAGTTCTTTTGTCTATTGCTGCTATAAAAGGTTGGTATCTTGAACAAATGGATGTCAACAATGCTTTTCTTCATGGAGATTTGTATGAAGAAGTCTACATGTCTCTCCCCCTGGCATTTTTACTGCTTCTCTGTCTCAAGTTTGCAAGCTACAAAAATCTTTGTATGGTCTCAAACAGGCAAATAGGCAATGGTATTCTAAACTCTCCTCCTTCTTAATATCTCTTGGCTATTCTCAGTCACAGGCTGACCACTCTTTATATGTCAAATCTCATGGTGATGTTTTTACTGTAATCCTAGTATATGTGGATGATATAGTCATTGCAGGCAATTCCATGGCTGAAATTCAACATGTGAAGACTGTTCTAGACAAGAAATTCAGGATCAAGGACCTTGGCCAACTTAGATTTTTCTTAGGATTTGAGATAGCTCGATCCACCAAAGGCATATTTATGAACCAAATGAAGTATACTCTTGAGCTTTTGGAAGACACAGGTTTCCTTGCAGCCAAACCATCTTCCATTTCCTTTGATCATAACCTCAAACTCTCTCCAACTGATGATGCACCTCTCACTGACCCTACTGTCTATAGGCGTCTAATTGGGATATTAATCTATTTGACTAACACTAGACCCAATATCTCCTTTGCAGTACAACATCTCAGCCAATTTGTTTCAAAACCCCTTGAGTCACACTATCAAGCTGCTACTAAAGTGCTGAGATTTTTAAAATCATACCCTGCTAGAGGTATAATGTTTTTAGCATCTAGTTCTCTTAGATTTTCTGCTTTTGCTGACTCTGATTGGGCCAGATGTCCCACTACTAGAAAATCTGTTACTGGCTTTTGTGTCATACTTGGTTCTTCCCTTCTTTGCTGGAAATCCAAGAAGCAAAACACTGTGTCCAGATCTTCCACTGAAGCTGAATACAGAGCTTTAATATCTCTCACTTGTGAAATACAATGGCTGCAATACCTGTTTCAGGATTTCAAGATTACCTTCTCTCAACCGGCATCTGTGTATTGTGATAGCAAGTCTGCTATAATCCGGCTTTTCATGAGCGTAACAAGCATATTGAGTTGGATTGCCATGTGGTTCAAGAAAAGATAACCTTCAAATTAATTCACTTGCTGCCTGTTTCTTCTTCAGCTCAGTTAGCTGATGCTTTCACAAAACCATTGCATTCTCCAGCTTTTTCTTCTACTATGACCAAGTTAGGAATCTGCAACTTACACAGTCCAACTTGAGGGGGCGTATCAGCATTATACCTTTACTTTCTTATCCTAATGTAACTAGATAAGTTTAGTACAGCTGGCATATCATTATTGGTTCACACAAATACTTGTATATATACTGATATTGTATTGAGTTAATTAGATGAATGATAACAAACTTTTACTCTTTCATTACTTCTTCTTCTTTCTGTTATTGCTTATTCTTCTTTCTGCTATGGCATCTTCGCAGTGTATATTCAGACTCGTCTCCATTGTCGACAAAAACTGTGAGATTTATTGTTTTTTATTCATTTAAATTATTTTTGGATTTTTGTTATGTCATTGTTAACTTGTCATAGTTTTTTTTTTAAAATTTTAAGTAATGTTTGTTGTGTGCTTTTATTGTATATATGTTTGTGTTTATTGAAGATTTTGTTGTGCTTTATGTTTGTTAATTCTAAGCATGGAATATATAAACAGTATATGTGCTGCTAGAAAGTTAGTTTGAGAGCATTATTCGTGTCTATTTTGGCTCTGTTTGAAGAGATACTGCTATATCATTATTAACTTTCATTATTTATTTGTTTTTTATTTTAATTTTTAGTTTATCAATTTTATTTTAATTATTCTTATTTATTTAGGTTAATGTAAATTATATTCTATTTGACCCGTTTAGATTTTTTTTATTATTAGTGTAGATCCTTTTAGAATAATTTTAATTAGTCATTGTTATTATGATTGTTGTAACATTTTAAATAGGTATTGTTAATATGTGTTGTTAATTGTCTCTTTAAAAAAAAAGTATGTGTTCTAGTTTTTTTAGTTTTATTTTTATTTTTATGTATATATGATATTTGAAATGCAAAAATATATTTAAACTTTTTTTTAATATTTTCATTAAGTTTTGTGATGTCTTAAAAATGTCAAAAGTATGTTATTTTCCTTTGTTTTAATTTTAAAACATTTATTTTACTTAGGTTTTTGGTATTATTTGCGAATTTCTGATACTTGACGAAGCATGTTAATGCTACTTGATGTTTCAGTTTATTACCTGTAATATTTTTGTCTGTGGTTAACATTTTCTCACGATGCTTTGTCGTGAACGTGTTGTTAATTTTATCTGTGATGCTTTGCCGCGTGTCTCTATTTATTTACTACATGATGCTTTTCTGTGTACTGTGTCTGTGTATTCTTTCTTGCCATTTACATGATGCTTTTTCGTGTATCTGTTGTTTTTCTATTGATCCCTGTGACCTAATCCGAGGGAAGGGATTGTATGTTGACTTATCATTATTGTGCATGTCCCTCGTTTGTTTTTACCCGTAGTTCGAACTACCGACGCTCTGATTTCTCAAGTCCCTCTTGAGGATACGTAGGCACAAGATGTGATGTCTTGGCGAGCTCAATAACAACTAAATTTCTGTCAACATTTGCAACTTAGGATTGGAGTCGTCGTGCTCCAGGTAGTCGTCCCGCCGTGGATATTTCCCGTGTTTACCTTTGCCATAGGACATGGAGTCGTCATGCTCTATTTAGTCGTCCTGTCGTGGACATTCCCTTCCTTGGTAACTTAACTTAGTTTAAAGTTGTCGTACTCTATGTAGGTGTCTCACCGCAGACATTTACTCTTTTCCCTTTGGAATCTTGACCACAGTCAAGAGTTCATCACCCCTAGTTAGGGGACTACGGTTGCTCTGATTCCATTCCCGTCAGGATACGTAGGCACGAGATGCGATGTCTTGGCGAGCAAACTTTGAGCATACTTTGTATATACTTTAGATCTTTACCTTAGCAAGCAACTTTAGCATAACACAAATACTAACAAGGGGTTCCTGTAGAGAACTACAGATGTTTAGGATGTGAAATATCTACCATAGGCATAACCAACCCCCGAACCTTAAATCTCTTAGCATTGTTGTTACATCGCACAAAAGGTTTTTCTTTCTTTAAACCTTTCCTTTGGATAAATTAAAGTCCGGTTGTGAATTTAATGAATTAAGATTCAAGTTAATCAATAACTTGGTATCACAATCCTCACTGCAACACCACTGCCAATGAATTAAAACATAATCTAAACACCAATTCTGATTCTAACACTTTGATCAGAAGTTAAATTAAAGAAAACACAAAACACATTTTAACCTCTCCTTCTTGTGTACTTTTCACACCTTCAAACTCTTCACTTGCACTAGATAATTTCCATTGTCTTAACATATTCAAATAACATGAAACCAACACATTAATTAACATACTCCCCTTAATGTGCTTCTCTTTAACACCTATTGCTTCTCTAAGTTGTTAAAATCTTCCTCTTGGTAGTGCTTTAGTTAAAATGTTTGCAAGTTGCTCATGTGAACTGCAGAAAACTAACTGCATGTCTCTTTCTTCAATCACACTTCGAATGAAGTGATGATTTATGTTAATGTGTCTAGTCCGACTATGAAAAAAAGGATTCTTTGCCATGTCAATAGCTGATTTAGTGTCACAATGAAGTTGTGGACTTCCCTATTTCTTCTCTCCAATGTCTTCTAATATTCTTCTCAACCAAAGTGATTGTTATGTAGGCAAACCAACTTCTAAATACTCAGCTTCAGTTGAAGATTACGCCATAGTATCTTGCTTCTTTAAGCACCAAGAGATCACACCTGAACCAAGGGTGAACACATAACTTGAAGTGCTCTTCATATCATCAACACTTCCGGCCCAATTGTCGCACCTCGAAAATTCATTCGAGAATACGACCTTCACGCAAAAGGTGCGGAAATGCGGTTTGACAGAGTTGTCACCGAACTTTATTTATCCCGAAGAGAAAGGAAAGAAAAATATCGAGAAAACCTTTTAAAACGAAAGGACATGAACGAGGCCGTCACAACCAATGTTCCGGGTTCAGGAGTCGGTAGGTGAAGGTATAAGCACCCCTCACGTCCGTTGTACTTAACGGGAACCTCTTAGTACGATTTGCGATGAGCGTTATCTAATCTTGCTTGTTTTATTTTCAATGATAAATTCTAAATGGTACGATAAAAGGATTCGAATGCTAGGGGAAAATGAGTGGTTTAAGAATAGGGTGCTCCCCAAGGATTAGGGTCCTTGTGCCTAAGTATGCTCATTCAGACAAGAATGAGAAATCAGAGTTGTCGTAGTTCGACTACGAGAAAGGATAAGGGGAACACGGAAGATGGATAGAAGGTAACAGAATGGCGGAGAAAAATGGGAGTGTGTTCACCAAGATTATCACAATCTTGTGCCTATATATCTTACATTTACACGAGAATGAAGGATCGGAGCGTTCATAGTTCGTGGTGAAGGCAACAAAAAGATGAGGTTGAATATTGGTTTGAAGTTTGATTGAGAAATGAAAGATCAAAGCGTTCGTAGTTCGTGGTGACGACCACAAAAATTTGGATTAACTAAACACTACCCTGCCCCGGGTTGAGTGTAAAGGCTTGAGTATCTGAAGGAAACTACTACTTCTAGGCTCGACGTGGTTAACTAGGGATTATCTCCTTGTCTCTCATAGCAATATGAATGCGTACATCAGAATGGTAGAGGGGTACATGTAAGTTACACGGAATTGCACGAAATAAAAGGTCTCATTGTAAGGTAGCTCAAGAGAAAGTTGTGTGTGTGCAAAGTGTTCTAAACTAGGCCTTGAACAAAAGTTGGACAAAATCTCCAAGATAGGCTTTCT
This sequence comes from Lathyrus sativus, assembly GCA_963859935.3. Taxonomy (NCBI): domain Eukaryota; kingdom Viridiplantae; phylum Streptophyta; class Magnoliopsida; order Fabales; family Fabaceae; genus Lathyrus; species Lathyrus sativus. The sequence goes on along the minus strand of OZ012739.1, from coordinate 11,072,409 downwards.
GGAAAATTCCAATACTCCTTAAAATCAATAAACTCAGTAGTTCTGTCTTAGTATAACTACATAGCCTTGAGTTCTTGATTGCACCTGAAGATTTATAGGAGAAAGATTTTGATATCTTGTCAAACACCCCTTTAATAAAACATCCCTTTAATGAAAAACACCCATTTAATAAAAATGTTCTTCTTTTCTATTTTTCTCACTCAATAAGTAGAAGATCATAATTAACATAAGCTAGAATTTGAATCGCAAATCTAACTAAGAGATTCTTGTTGAGTACAAGGAATGTTAAAGGTGTTAGTACCTTCTCCTTGCATAACCGACTCCCGAACCTGAATTTGGTTGCGACGACCATTTTGTTTTTCTTATAGGGGTTTGTTGCACCCCAAAATTTGCCCTCACAATACAAGACTTTGTGTTCCAAGAAGGTTCACAAGGTTCACAAAATTCACAATTGGTCAGAAGAGTTGACAATTCCCTCAGACAATGCACCTCCTAAGCAGTGCATCCAAAACTAGGGTTTTGACTTTAATCAGGCTAAATGGACTTCCAAGACTTCAAGTGAGCTTCATAACATCTTATATGTGTATAAGAACCCCCAGGTCAAGTTTCAAGACTTTTCTCAAAAGTTTGCTCAGTCAGATGATCAGATAAGTCAAAAGCAGTCAATGCAGTTAAAATGTCAAACTGAGGTCAACTGTGGTCAAACCAAAGTCAAACTTCATGATTTTTTTTGCCAACATCAAAGAGAGGTAAATATCATATAGCATGCATTTTTTTTCTAAAAAGTAAAAATGGCACAATTGGCAGGAGGACATGTGTAAGGAGTTATGAGTGTGAGAGGTTGAGAGTTCGAATCTCACCTTTGTCACTTCTTTTTTGTTTTTTATTATTTTTACTCTAAATTTTTCTATCTTTCATTAAAAAAATAACAAAAATAGTTTTTTATTATTATTTAATTATTATTTTCGTATTTTAATTAAATCATTTTTTAAAATATTATTTTTTTCACTTTTTTTCTAAATTATTCATAAAAATATCCAAAAAATCATAAAATAAAAAAATATTGAAAAAAATTTTGTTCTTTTTATAATATCTTTTATTTTAGGAATCAATAGGATTATTAGTTTTTATTTTAAGTTTATTTTAATTATTTTAAATTATTTAAATTTTATTTTTTCTTAACTAATTATTTAGTTTGGGCTTTAAAATGGGCTTTAGGGACATTATTGACAATTTGGTGTTAACCCTAATTTGTTCCCTATATATACATGTGTTGCCTTGTTGGAAAAAGGGGGAGAATAAAAAAAAAACCTAAGAGGAGTGAGTGCCGTTTGCCGTTATTTAGTTTTCTTCTTCATCCATTGCTATTGTTTCTTTTTCTTCATCGTTTACCGTTATTTCTTTTCCTTCATCTATTACTGTTGTTTCTTTTCCTTCATCTTTTACCGTTATTTCTTTTTCTTCATCTATTATCGTTATTTTTTTTCTTTATCTATTACTGTTACGTTTATATATATATATAATTTTCAAATTGTTAGAGTTTATATATATAAGATTTTTGATCGAATTATGTCGATACGATGTTTGCACATTTGTGTGCATGACGCGTGACATTTGTGTTAGTTCGATCTGGTTGCGATGATCGCATTTTTGTGTGAGCAATAATACTATTTTTTGCTTAATTTCTTTTTCTTTGCGATAAATTTAGTTTCGTCCGATTTAGATCTGGTTGCGATGAGCGCATTTCTGCGTTAGCAACATTGTCGGGTTATTTGGCACATTTAAAATTCATTATTGCTTTATTATCATTATTATTATTATTATTATTATTATTATTATTATTATCATTATTTATTATTATTATCATTATTATCATTATTATTACCATTATTATTATTATTGTTATCACTAATTTATTAAAATTTGTTATAATATAAAAATCTGTTTTTTTTAAAATAAATAACATTAACATCTTTTCCAAATTAACATGAAAACCTATTATTTTTAAGAAAAACTTTTTTTTAGATAAACTTAAAATAATAACTAAAATCTTTTTTTAAAATAATAACTAGAACCGTTATTTATTTTATTTTATTATTGTTCAATTCAAATTTCATTATCATATTGTATCTGCTCCTCTCATGTAACCTCGCGAACTTAACAATCGCTCTTTAAATTCTGCCTTTAAATTTCTGCTTGCGTGGTTTAAATTATAACATTATCTCTCTGTTTGCATGATTCAATTATCTCACGCGTTTACTATTATTTCTGTCACATTGCACACATCCGAAGGTTAGGTCTAACTGTTTGGCCGCCGCGCCAATAGTCCGTAAAACTTCACACATTCAATTTCAAATCCTCAAAACTACAAACTACAAACCCTAATTTTCACAAATGCCTCGCTGCAGGCAAAATTACAATTTTACCCTTAGCATTAGGTCAAAGAGCCGCCGCGCTCATTTTAGGGTTTCCCGCCGTGGAATCCCTAATTTAACCCTAATTACAACTTAACATTTCAACGTAGAGATTTGGAGTTTCTACACTCCACGTAAGCGTGTCCTTAAGATGCGTTTATTCCCCTTGAGACCTTGACCACAGTCAAGAAGTTTCTAACCTCCCTATTGAGGGGAACTACGATTACTCTGATTCCACTCCCGTAAGGATACGTAGGCACAAGATGCGATGTCTTGCCGAGTAAACTTAGAATTAACCCCCTTTATTATTTATTATTGCTTATTTATATTTTATTTATCTTTGCTATTTAATTATTTTGCTTATTATTTTGTAATTGTTTCTTGGATGTAAAGTTGTTTAATTATTTAATTATTATTATGGTTAGTAATTAGGGAGTGTAACAACATGTATGTAATATTAAAATAAATTTAGATCACTTTTAAATAAAGATAATTAAAATAAACACGTCACACACGTAAGTCGATTTTAATCGCCGTCTCACTTCCTAAGGATATCCCTCAAGTTGCCTATGAATATTGGTTAAGTGGGGTGTATAAAGCAAGTCCCTCAAAAAGAAAATCATCAAAGTCCCTTATGGTTGCCTTTACGAATCGAGTCCCTTTCGAAAAATGATGATGGTCCCTTATATATGCTTATTACACCCCACAATGACCTTCAAAAATCCAATTGTCCCTCACATGTCCCTTAACATCCAAAGTAAGGACTACCTACTCCATTATAGTAGGGATAGTCTTACTAAGGAAAGGATAAAGAATAAGAAAGACCTTTAAACATTAGGTTAGGTTACTCCTAGATACTTGCTCACTTCAAAACTTTTTCACACTTAAACAAATTTCCAACAAAATTTTCAAACAAGTTTTTTTCCACATCCATACACGGATTATTATTAAACTATTCTGAATTTTTTTGCTATTCACACACTACACTTTGAAAACAATTCAAAAGTGAGCTTAAGTACCTAAGAGCCCATGGATAACCATGGATGAAAAGGGTGCTAACACCTTCCCTTTTCATAACCTACCCCCCGGACCCAAAATATTCTCTAAGGTCTTTCCTGTTCTTTTATAACCTTTCCTTATGAATAAAATAAAAGTCGGTGGCGACTCTTGCTATCCGCAACATTGTTTAAAGTCAGTTCTCCCACCGTGTTACAGAACTGGCGACTCTGCTGGGGATTTATTTAAGAGGGGTACCCTTAGGAATTAAGATCACCTTAAATTGTTTGCCTTGTTTGCTTTATTATTATATTGTTGGGGTGCTCTTATGTGTGAAAGGTCCTAACCCGGATCTAGTGTACCTTAGGTAAATGGCAATAGACCAAGGAAACTGTACGACGTATATCGATACGGTTGATCTGGTGGCCATAGTTAGTGCGACTTCTTGGTTGGTGCTTATATTCCTTAAGTCAAGTTGAGGATAATATTGAGGCTGCCATATGTTGTCAATGCACTAACTGACTTTTAGAACCCTAGTTAACTCATCTTGGCCTTTAGAAAGTAGTGAGGTAACCGGCTTTGGTGCAGACTGAAGTTGGTTGACACTCGATACTACGCTCATTGAGATCTTAAACTTGGAGGGTTTTGGTTGGCAAGTAAGTTGCCTTCTGAACAACCACCCTTGTGAAGGATCAATGATATTGAGATCCCTTAGAACCTGGTTACTTTTGTAGGACAGGATGAACCATCTAACTTCAGGGGAGGGTACTTGCCTTTGAACCTCATGCAAGCCTTTAAACCTAGGGCTATGGTGTGACTTGTTTGTGTGTGCCACATGTTTGTGATTGAGCATGACATCATGACATCATCATGCATCATAAGCATATCATTTTCCCTAACCATTTCAAGGACCAAAGGATTTATCTTTGTTCTCTGTTGCAGGTCATGGCTTCTGCTCGTAGAAACACCATCAGGATCAACTTTGTAGGGATACCTGCTAAGCTCAAGGAGTTGGTTTCCCTAGTGCCTGATCATTCCCAGTTCAACAAGAGACATGGTCACTTATTGGATCTAGTTACTTCAGGGTTCAGTGAAGACATGATGAGTGTGCTGTTTCAGTTCTTTGACCCTAAGCACCATTGCTTTACATGTCCTGATTATCAGCTGGTTCCAACCATGGAGGAGTTCTCTAAACTTCTGGGTATACCTGTTCTTGATCAGAAGCCATTCACAGGCTTAGAGAAGGAGCTTAAACCAGAAGTTATTGCTGCAGCTCTACATCTGAAGAAGTCTGACATTGTTCTAGAGACGAGAAGTGGAGTTAAAGGTATTCTTGCCAAGGTATTAGTGGATAAAGCTCAAATGTTCTTGAAGGCTATGAGCTACGATGCTTTTGAGGAGATCTTAGCCTTATTGATTTATGGCTTAGTGTTGTTCCCCAATCCTGATCAGTTCATAGACGTTCATGCCATCAACATATTCCTGAGTCACAATCCAGTGCCTACCTTACTTGGAAACATCCTACATTCTCTTCACACCCGTACTACAAGGGCAAGAGGAACTTTGATATGCTGCATACCTTTACTTTCTAGGTGGTTTATTTCTCACCTTCCTCGCTCAGTAATGAAGAATGAGCAAGGGTTCAGATGGTCCAAGAGGATCATGTCACTTTCTCACTCAGACATCCATTGGTGCTCCAGATCTATGGAGAATGTCACCATCATTGACCGTTGTGGGGAGTTTCCTAATGTGCCACTCCTAGGCATAAGAGGAGGCATCACCTACAACCCATCTCTAGCTTTACGACAGTTTGGTTACGCCCGGAGCGATGGTCCACATGACCTGTTGATTCAGGGCATTGTGTTTGACTACGACAACGATCTTCAGGGTTACCGTCAGAGATTCATACGAGCTTGGGGAAAGGTAAACAGGATTGACAGCAAGACACTGGAGCCTAAGTACACCATTCCTATGGAGGCTTATCTCAGATGGGTACGATTTCGTGCTCAGACACTCATGATGCCATATCCTGCCATCCTACCAGTTACCATGGAACCCGTTGCTGAAGGAGACACAGCTTATATCATCCTTCACCCAGACATGCCTGCTGATATGGAAGACTTGCAGAGATCATGGATCCAACTGAAAGAGCAAAGGGATACTTTCGAGGCTCATTACAAAGCAAGCCAAGCAAGGATCCTAGAGCTAACAAAGCTACTTCATGAGGAACGAAACCTCAACTCATACCTCAACACAAAGAGGAAACGTCCATGGGAGACTTAAAACCCCATCTTTTGTACTTATTTCGTTTTCATTTTTTGTAAGCCTAAAAGGCAAAACAAGTTATTACTAATAAAAAGTTACTTTCTTGTTTGTTTAAGCAAATTTAAATCCTGCGGTCCTTGAAAACATTGCATATGCATTCCCATATCATTGCATCACAGGTTTATAATTGTGCACAGGTTTCTCATCTTCTCGCTGTTTATTTCAGCAATGGATCTTGAACAATCAGTTAAGGATCTTCCACTAAGATCACTCGTAGTGGAAGAGTCTTCTCTCCTCCAGTTGCTTCTAAGAGTGCAGTTACTCCTGCTGTTACTTCCACCACTGATGCTCGGGGCAAGGGTCCTGTTATTGAGCCTGTATCTACTGATGTGCCAGCTGCTGATGACCTCTCTAAGCAGATGGAAGAAGTATTGAAAATCATTCGCAAGAGTGATTATGATATTGTTGATCAGCTGGGGCATACTCCCTCAAAGATTTCTATGCTCTCCCTGTTATTATGTTCTGAGGCTCATGCCGAGTCATTGATCAAGTTTCTAAAGATGGCTCATGTACCCAGTGCAATTTCTGTGGACCAGTTTGAGAATTGTGTTGCTCACCTGACCTATGACAACGGGTTAGGATTTTCTGATGCTGACTTGACCCCTGCCAAGAGGGATCATAACAGGGCCTTGCACATTTCAATTGAATGCAGGGGCACTACCCTGTCTCATGTGCTGATAGACAATGGTTCCTCTCTGAATGTGTTGCCTAAGGAAGTCCTGAACAAGTTGAGTCCTGAAGATACGGTATTGAAGCCCAGTAATATTGTGGTAAAGGCTTTTGATGGTTCTAGAAGAGTAGTGCATGGGGAAATTGATCTTCCAATCAAGGTTGGCTCTCAGGTGTTCACTGCTACATTCTATGTGATGGATATTCGTCCTTCGTACTCATGTCTGCTTGGTCGTCCCTGGATCCATGGGGCAGGTGCTGTGACCTCCACATTACATCAAAAGTTGAGATATCCGGTGAATGGAAAAGTTGTTACTGTCTTTGGAGAGGAAGAATACTTTGTCAGCCATGTAAACACTTTCAAGTATCTGGAAGTAGAAGGTGAATACATTGAAACTCCATGTCAGTCATTTGAAGTGGTTCCCTGGGCTGTTAAGGATTGTGTGACTCCTCCTGCTGTGAAGAAGGTTCCTGTGGTCATCAGAAACCCTCCAACAATGGCAATGGCCTCCCTCAATGATGCAAAAGCTGTGGTGGAAGAAGGTGGTTGTACTATTTGGGGTCAGCTTCCTGATATGCCATACAAGTCTGACAAGTTTGGTTTGGGTTTCACTGCAGAGTCCCAGAAGGCTGTTCGTCGTGCTCGTGCTGTTCGTATCACCAATCAAGGGGTTATCAATGCTGTGGGAGATCAAGATGAAGACTACAACTTGGAGGCATGGATTTTTCCTACTGTGGGTGCTGGACTCAATAATTGGACAGCTGAAGATGTTATCCCTATCTCCTTTAGTCAGGAGTAAATACTATTACTGTGTTATGTTTTTAAATCTATAATTTCTGGAACAATTAAAACTTTCAAGCCATGTGCCTTACCCGGGGCACGATGGTGTGCTTGTTACGGGTTGTCATTTCATTTGCATACTTCATTCATTAAAATCAGTGGACGTTTCGTTTTCGTGAATATTGTGTTCCTTGTCTTTCTTTTTCTTTTATTTTTGCTTTATCAGCTATGTGTTCTTAACACACACCCACGTCACTAAAATGCAGATCCTCATCCACTCTGGATCCAGTTGATAACAGTTCTACTATTGCCAATTACAATTTCGAGAATCCGATCTATCAAACTGAAGACGGAAACGAGGACGATTGTGAAATACCTGTAGAGCTTGCTAGGTTGTTACAACAAGAAGAGAAAGCTATACAGCCACATGAAGAGCCAGTCGAAGTTGTGAATCTGGGAACTGAAGAAAACAGAAAAGAGGTCAAGATAGGGGCTGATTTAGAGGACAGTGTCAAGAGCAGGTTGGTTCAGATGCTACGGGACTATGTGGAGATCTTTGCTTGGTCTTATGAAGATATGCCAGGGTTGGATACAGACATTGTGGTTCACCGTTTGCCAGTGAAAGAAGATTGTCGTCCAAAGAAGCAGAAGGTCCGTCGTATGCGTCCTGAAATGTCAGAAAAGATCAAAGCAGAGGTAATGAAACAGTTCAATGCAGGGTTCTTGGCCGTAACTTCTTATCCTCAGTGGGTTGCAAATGTGGTGCCAGTTCCTAAGAAAGATGGTAAGGTACGTATGTGTGTAGACTACATAGATCTGAACAAGGCTAGCCCTAAAGATGACTTTCCACTTCCTCATATTGATATTCTGGTAGACAACACTGCTCAGCATAAGGTATTCTCTTTTATGGATGGTTTCTCTGGTTACAATCAAATCAGGATGGCACCTGAAGATATGGAGAAGACTACATTTGTGACACAGTGGGGCACCTTTTGCTATAAGGTAATGCCATTTGGTTTGAAGAATGCAGGGGCAACATATCAGCGTGCTATGGTGGCTTTGTTTCATGATATGATTCATCATGAGATAGAGGTGTATGGAGATTCAGCTCTGGTAGTAAGTCAGATTAAAGGAGATTGGGATATAAAGCATGATAATCTCATTCCTTACAGAGAACATGTGTTGTCTTTGATACCACATTTTAAAGAGATTACTGTTGGACATATTCCACGAAGAGAGAATCAGTTGGCAGACGCATTGGCCACCATGGCATCTATGTTTGAGATAAGCTGGGATGATGAAGCTCCCAAGATTACCATTGATAGATTTGAGAAGCCTGCATACTGCAATGAGATTGACACTGAAGGGGCAAGTGGACTCCAACATATGAGGGACCATTTGTAGTCAAGACAGTGTTCTCAGGAGGTGCCATGATACTGACCACAATGGATGGTGAAGACTTCCCACAACCTGTAAACGCAGACATAGTTAAAAAATACTACGCATAAAAAGAGACCCGCTAGGTTGACAGGCCTAGGCAAAAATAAGGGCATCCCGGCAAACCAAAAGGGTTTGGGCAAAAATTAGGGATATATATATAAAAAGATGTACACCCGGCAAGTCGAAAACCTGAAAAGGCGGCTTGGGCAAAAAAGGGTATCCCGGTGGATTGAAAACCTGAAAGGGCAATCCAGGCAAAAGTTAGGGATTAAAGCGTATGACTATGTCTCGTTTGGATCACTCATGAAACTGCAACCAGTTGTACTACTTACCCAAGCTCAAACAGATAAAGCTCAATCCAATCGTTTCCGTCTCAACAGCAAGAAGATGAGATACTTGAGTGGCAATAGTAGAATTGAAACTCAATAGGATTATTTCCCACATAGCTGATTCTTTTTGTAAAACTTCATGACAAAATTCTCTTACTAGGGTTTATGTCTCCTCGTACAAACTTACCCGTGTATGGGTCACTTTTGATATAAATAAATTCCATCTTTTGAATCCAGATTTACTTTTACCCTATTTACATAAGCGAAACGTCCATTGGTTGTGTTTGAATGTATGTATGCCTTTGAATATGATTGATGTTTACCAGAAACGCATGTATGCTTTTAATATGATTGATGTTTACCAGAAATTGCATGAAAATGCAGTAATAGTATTTACTAAGGACGAACGAGGGAAGGATTTCAACGAAGCTTCGCCGGTTCATCTTTACAAGACAGTTACAAACCATCAGTAGGACTAATCCATTTTCACAAAGTCTAATCTCCCCTGGAACTTATATCCATCTCTTTTATCCTCATACAGATATACGGGAAATTACTTTCCAATAAGGGCACGATGAACGAAGACGGGATGTTATACTTATCCTACTATCAAACGAAAACGAAGGTTATCTATACCTTGTTATCCCCAACAACGGGAGGTTATCTATACCTTGTTATCCCCTGCAGATGGAGGGTTATATATTCTTCAACAACGAATCGGGATTTATTTTCCTTGGCCAGCAGTTGTTATACAAGGATATCCAGACACTTCCAGCAGTGTCATAGCATACATACATCATTTACATCATACCATAACATATATGCCTATAGTACATTACCTAAGTGCATCATGTCATACATGCATACATAAAGCATAAACTAATGTTGTTATACAGAATGCTACCTTGTTTTCAGGTTAATTATCCAACAAACAATCTTATGATCTTTGGGACTGCTTTATTGTAACCTCAGGGTTACTTTATCCTCCTCATGAGCTTCTTATTACTTTGGGACTGCTTTATTGTAACCTCAGGGTTATTTTATCCTCCTGATAGCCTCTCATGACTTCAAGACTGCTTTAGAGCTACTGATTGCTCTATCCTCCTGAAATCATCCTATTACTTCAAGACTGCTTTAGAGCTATTCATTGCTCTATCCTCATGAGGTCATATTACTACTTCAAGACTGCTTTAGAGCTATTCATTGCTCTATCCTCCTGAAGCCATCTAATTATTTCAAGACTGCTTTAGAGTTATCCATTGCTCTATCCTCCTGAAATTACATTATTATTTCAAGACTGCTTTAGAGCTATCCATTGCTCTATCCTCCTGAAATCATTACTTCAAGACTGCTTTAGAGCTATTGATTGCTCTATCCTCCTGAAGACATATCACATTATTATTTCAAGACTGCTTTAGAGCTATTGATTGCTCTATCCTCCTGAAGCCATTATTACTTCAAGACTGCTTTAGAGCTATTGATTGCTCTATCCTCCTGAGGTCAGATTTATCACTTCAAGACTGCTTTAGGGTTATCATTATTGATTGCTCTATCCTCATGAAGACATGCTGTTACATCAGTATTGCTCCAGACTCCTGACAGTTCTCATTATACTACTGAAGAACTTTCCCCTAGTGGCATCTTTAAGCCCACTCAATCATGTTCAACCAACCATCAATATCACTCCATGCACTGGTGAGTGCAAATTTTTGGGCTTTTGTGTTCAATCCCCTTCAACCTTCCAGGTTACGACTGGCAAATATACCAATCTAACCCCTCAGGTTTCAGAAAATTGAACAGGGGCAGCTGTTGCACCCCAAAATTTGCCCTCACAATACAAGACTTTGTGTTCCAAGAAGGTTCACAAGGTTCACAAAATTCATAATTGGTCAGAAGAGTTGACAATTCCCTCAGACAATGCACCTCCTAAGCAGTGCATCCAAAACTAGGGTTTTGACTTTAATCAGGCTAAATGGACTTCCAAGACTTCAAGTGAGCTTCATAACATCTTATATGTGTATAAGAACCCCCAGGTCAAGTTTCAAGACTTTTCTCAAAAGTTTGCTCAGTCAGATGATCAGATAAGTCAAAAGCAGTCAATGCAGTTAAAATGTCAAACTGAGGTCAACTGTGGTCAAACCAAAGTCAAACTTCATGATTTTTTTTGCCAACATCAAAGAGAGGTAAATATCATATAGCATGCATTTTTTTTTTCTAAAAAGTAAAAATGGCACAATTGGCAGGAGGACATGTGTAAGGAGTTATGAGTGTGAGAGGTTGAGAGTTCGAATCTCACTTTTGTCACTTCTTTTTTGTTTTTTATTATTTTTACTCTAAATTTTTCTATCTTTCATTAAAAAAATAACAAAAATAGTTTTTTATTATTATTTAATTATTATTTTCGTATTTTAATTAAATCATTTTTTAAAATATTATTTTTTTCACTTTTTTTCTAAATTATTCATAAAAATATCCAAAAAATCATAAAATAAAAAAATATTGAAAAAAATTTTGTTCTTTTTATAATATCTTTTATTTTAGGAATCAATAGGATTATTAGTTTTTATTTTAAGTTTATTTTAATTATTTTAAATTATTTAAATTTTATTTTTTCTTAACTAATTATTTAGTTTGGGCTTTAAAATGGGCTTTAGGGACATTATTGACAATTTGGTGTTAACCCTAATTTGTTCCCTATATATACATGTGTTGCCTTGTTGGAAAAAGGGGGAGAATAAAAAAAAAACCTAAGAGGAGTGAGTGCCGTTTGCCGTTATTTAGTTTTCTTCTTCATCCATTGCTATTGTTTCTTTTTCTTCATCGTTTACCGTTATTTCTTTTCCTTCATCTATTACTGTTGTTTCTTTTCCTTCATCTTTTACCGTTATTTCTTTTTCTTCATCTATTATCGTTATTTTTTTTCTTTATCTATTACTGTTACGTTTATATATATATATAATTTTTAAATTGTTAGAGTTTATATATATAAGATTTTTGATCGAATTATGTCGATACGATGTTTGCACATTTGTGTGCATGACGCGTGACATTTGTGTTAGTTCGATCTGGTTGCGATGATCGCATTTTTGTGTGAGCAATAATACTATTTTTTGCTTAATTTCTTTTTCTTTGCGATAAATTTAGTTTCGTCCGATTTAGATCTGGTTGCGATGAGCGCATTTCTGCGTTAGCAACATTGTCGGGTTATTTGGCACATTTAAAATTCATTATTGCTTTATTATCATTATTATTATTATTATTATTATTATTATTATTATTATTATCATTATTTATTATTATTATCATTATTATCATTATTATTACCATTATTATTATTATTATTGTTATCACTAATTTATTAAAATTTGTTATAATATAAAAATCTGTTTTTTTTAAAATAAATAACATTAACATCTTTTCCAAATTAACATGAAAACCTATTATTTTTAAGAAAAACTTTTTTTTAGATAAACTTAAAATAATAACTAAAATCTTTTTTTAAAATAATAACTAGAACCGTTATTTATTTTATTTTATTATTGTTCAATTCAAATTTCATTATCATATTGTATCTGCTCCTCTCATGTAACCTCGCGAACTTAACAATCGCTCTTTAAATTCTGCCTTTAAATTTCTGCTTGCGTGGTTTAAATTATAACATTATCTCTCTGTTTGCATGATTCAATTATCTCACGCGTTTACTATTATTTCTGTCACATTGCACACATCCGAAGGTTAGGTCTAACTGTTTGGCCGCCGCGCCAATAGTCCGTAAAACTTCACACATTCAATTTCAAATCCTCAAAACTACAAACTACAAACCCTAATTTTCACAAATGCCTCGCCGCAGGCAAAATTACAATTTTACCCTTAGCATTAGGTCAAAGAGCCGCCGCGCTCATTTTAGGGTTTCCCGCCGTGGAATCCCTAATTTAACCCTAATTACAACTTAACATTTCAACGTAGAGATTTGGAGTTTCTACACTCCACGTAAGCGTGTCCTTAAGATGCGTTTATTCCCCTTGAGACCTTGACCACAGTCAAGAAGTTTCTAACCTCCCTATTGAGGGGAACTACGATTACTCTGATTCCACTCCCGTAAGGATACGTAGGCACAAGATGCGATGTCTTGCCGAGTAAACTTAGAATTAACCCCCTTTATTATTTATTATTGCTTATTTATATTTTATTTATCTTTGCTATTTAATTATTTTGCTTATTATTTTGTAATTGTTTCTTGGATGTAAAGTTGTTTAATTATTTAATTATTATTATGGTTAGTAATTAGGGAGTGTAACAACATGTATGTAATATTAAAATAAATTTAGATCACTTTTAAATAAAGATAATTAAAATAAACACGTCACACACGTAAGTCGATTTTAATCGCCGTCTCACTTCCTAAGGATATCCCTCAAGTTGCCTATGAATATTGGTTAAGTGGGGTGTATAAAGCAAGTCCCTCAAAAAGAAAATCATCAAAGTCCCTTATGGTTGCCTTTACGAATCGAGTCCCTTTCGAAAAATGATGATGGTCCCTTATATATGCTTATTACACCCCACAATGACCTTCAAAAATCCAATTGTCCCTCACATGTCCCTTAACATCCAAAGTAAGGACTACCTACTCCATTATAGTAGGGATAGTCTTACTAAGGAAAGGATAAAGAATAAGAAAGACCTTTAAACATTAGGTTAGGTTACTCCTAGATACTTGCTCACTTCAAAACTTTTTCACACTTAAACAAATTTCCAACAAAATTTTCAAACAAGTTTTTTTCCACATCCATACACGGATTATTATTAAACTATTCTGAATTTTTTTGCTATTCACACACTACACTTTGAAAACAATTCAAAAGTGAGCTTAAGTACCTAAGAGCCCATGGATAACCATGGATGAAAAGGGTGCTAACACCTTCCCTTTTCATAACCTACCCCCCGGACCCAAAATATTCTCTAAGGTATTTCCTGTTCTTTTATAACCTTTCCTTATGGATAAAATAAAAGTCGGTGGCGACTCTTGCTATCCGCAACATTGTTTAAAGTCAGTTCTCCCACCGTGTTACAGGGTTTTATAGATATTTTTACTTTCCTCTTTTAGAATAAATAAAGTTTGATGGCGACCCTATTCGAACATTTTTTCCAGGAATGTGCAAACGCTTCGCGAAGGATCGTGTTTTTTCGAGATGCGACTGCTGGCGGTTCTGTTTGAACTATTTACTGTGAGCGTGTGAACGCTTTGCGAAGGATATCACTTTTTGATATGAGACAACTAGCGACTATGTTCAATCTATTTTCCATAAGCGTGCGAAGGATCACGTTTGTCGAGATGCGATACCATATTCTTCAGCTTCTTGCTAGGGCACCTATTCAGAATATAGACTGTAGTGGAAACTGCTTCGCCCCATAAGGATTTTGGCAAAATTTTCTGCTTAGCATGCATCTCTCCATGTTCAATATGGTCTTATTTCTTCTTTCTGCTATTCTATTATGTTGAAGAGTGTAAGGAGCAGTTACCTCATGATCAACACCATGTTCTGAAAAATAACTCTTCAAACATCTTGGAAGTGTATTTGCCACCTCCATCTATTCACATAACTTTGATCTTCTTCTCACTCTTGTTTTCTAAAATCATCTTGAATCTCTTAAAGGTTTTTAATACTTCATCCTTTCTCTTGATCGCATAAATCCACAAATTTCGACTAAATTCATAGATAAAGAAAAAATACTTGTTTCCACCAATGGTATGCTCCTCTAAAAGGCCACATACATCTGAATGCACAATTTTGAGTATGCAGGATGATCTCATTGGCATAGTCGAAACAAAATACTTTCTAGATTTCTTTCCGAATAAACAACCTCAACAAAGTTTTTCGGGCATCTCTGAGCTTGGTATACCAACTACCATATCTTGAGTAATTAGTTAATTGAGTGATCGAAAGTTCAAATGTCCAAACCTCAAAGGCCACGACCAACTATTCTTATTGTCGACAACAACTTTTAGTCCTTGTACTTTAGTCAAACTGATCATGGTCTTGAATGTCCTATTCTTCGACAAAGAAGATTTCAAGCCCAAATAATTACGAGTGTCGAACAACTCCAAGGCTCCATCTTTCATAATCACTAAGAAACATTTTTCGACTAGTTTTCCAACACTTAGCATATTGCACTTCATTCTAGGTACATAGAGTACATATTTAATCATAGATTTTCCTCCATTGCTCATTTGAATAACTATGTCGCCAGTACCTTCTGTTTGCAACAAAATACTATCAGTAAGTTTGACCTTGCTCTTCTTCGACGAGTCGAAACTTTCTACCCACATTTTTTGACTAGTCATATGATTCGAGCATCCCGAGTCGAGGAACTAGATCTTTGATTCGGCATGGTAATCTGCAACTGCAGCCATAACCATCATATCTTTATAATTTGATTCGGCATAGGGAAAAATAGACGTTGCGATGTGTATACCACGTCACTATATTAGTTTATTAATAAACACACCAAAAAATTCAAGTTTCGTAATGCTGAGTGCTAGGTTTGTTTTTTAAAAATTTAGGTGTGACGTGCAACCCACGTCGCAACATAAAAATTAATACTTTAAAATCAAAATATTGGGTTTCACGTGGGGAGGGAAATTTAAATTTTTTCAGAATTTCATTTGTGGCGTGGTACCCACGTTGGAAAATGAAATTCAAAAATAGGAAAAAAATGTGGAAAATATCTTGCACTTTCTGACGTGGAAAACGCGTGAGAAAGTTTTGACGTGAGCCCCACGTTGCTAATTGATAATAATTAAGTTTGACCTGCAATTTTTTTTACAGTGGGGACATACTGAAGATTGATTTGACTATGGATGTGTACCGACGTGCTTCCCACGTCGCAAGATGATTTTAAATTATTTTGGTCTTTTACGATAAAAAGTTGATACTTTATAGGAGTCTTTTATGGATATCCTATTGTTGGATTACACAAAAGAATGCAATCATCTGGAACATGTTTGGATAGTTTGGAGAATGAAATGAGAACAACGTGTCTGTAGGACTCAAGAATTACTGGAGAATTCTATCACCAAACAACGTTTAGTATTTCTTTATCGGTTTTAAAAAAAACTTTATTGAAGATGTTCAAAAGCTTGTTGAGTTAGAGCTAAAGGCACTATGTGGACTAGAATTATACAATGGAATCCTTATGCGATATGTTACAATTTCAAATGCATATTTAGGAAAAATAGAAGAAGCTATAGATTTTGACATCACATATTATAGCAATAAAGATTTGTTGGCTCCCAGGCTTTTCGATGACATAATTGAAGAAATAGAACAAATTGGATTGTTTAAATACAGAAGGTTATCTCATTGGGGTAAAAATAGAAACTTAGGATTTGTGGGAGCAATTAAGAAATATAATAAAGCAGATAAGTTTTTAAAGGTTAAAGAAGACTATGATCCAAAGGGACTTTTTTCTAGTGAATGGAAAAACCAAATTCTTGGACTTAAAGAAGGGGTGGAAATATTGAAAGATGGTTGTGCATTGGAAGGGTTGTGTATATGTTCGCAAGATATTCATTGTGCACCTAAAAAGAATTACTTATGCAAACAGGGCAGAGTTTTCAAGGAAGCAAGAGTTTGTAGGCGTGATGTTAAAACTAAAAAAGAAAATGATATGAAAGACGAGCTCTAATAGAATGGTATTTTGTTGCATAATTTATCTAGTATCTTGTGTAATTTGTTTCAAAAAATAATAATTCTCAGTTGTAAAAACATGAACATGAGTTTACTTTTATGAGATAAAGTTGTTTTCAATGTAACATATATTATCATTTTCTTATATGTTTTATATGATATTTTGCTTCATAACACTATGACTACATTATTTTTCTTTCTTTATTATTTATAATCGAAGTTAATTAGAATTATCTAATCATAAATAACATGTATTATTGATGTTGAATGTTTAAAAGTATATTATGCTTTTTACTACGAGTATTTAATCTAAATAGCATGCTCAAGGCTATAATATACGGGAAGATGTGAATTACACATAAATTTTTTCTCATGTAAATAGATTAGAAGTTGTTAGATTATTATTATCCTATGTTGTCTATCATGATATCGTCATTTTTCAACTAAATGTCAAAAGTGAATTCATAAATGATTTGATTATTGAAGAAAAATATTTTAAACAACTTTTAAGAAAGCATAATGATTGTCCTCAAGCAACATTTAAAATAAAATATTTTAGCATATCAACTCAAATAAAGTCAAGAGTTAAAATTATTATACTTTAATGTTTATCGAGTTCGACAGATCTTCCACATTTTCACTTGATGATACAACTTTACCTGTCATCTCTCTATACATTCTAACAAAATCTTCCAAGTATTGTTTATGTATTTGTTTGCTTATTGTATGAAACATTACACTAATACTACAAATTATACATTTTGTAATAATTTTTTTCTACGACCATTTATCACAGTGAAGTAATATCTATACATTAGGCGTTTTTTTTAAAATATTGTTCTCACAGTCCAAATTAACAACCGTGATAAAATATGAAGAAGTGACACGCTTTGAATCACAACTCCCGTAATTTTGAGTATTTTCAATACATAAATGGTATATTCCCTTAACTTCTATTTTTTAAAATAAAAATTAAATTACTTTTCACCACACTCCAAAGCAACAACCGTGGTGAAATGCGAAGGACGTTTCACCCCTGTAACACCCTATACATATATGTCTAGAATAATACATAGTGGTGTTATATGTAACGCCCCAAATTCTGAATTTCCATTTTTGTTGAGTCCTTTTTATTTATTTGGATAATTGTTATTTTGATTGTGGAATTTATGTTTTGATATGTTTATTTGCAATATTGTCTATTTTACCGATTCGGAGAGTTTTCGGGGAAAATAGAATAGAGGGTATTTTGGATATTTAGCAATTAATATTAAGTTGGATATTTTGTGAGGGATTATTTGGTAAGTGTTTGGAAAGAAATATAGAGGAAAGAAAATAGAATAGGAGATAAGAGAGAAAAGGAGAAAGATAGAAACATTAGTGGAAAACAAGAGGAAAGAAATAAGAGAGAAGAGAAAGAGGATGAGGAAGAGGAAACCTAGAATTTCTTCAAGATCAACTACCAAACTTTCAATCGATCGGGTAAGGGTGTGAAACTCTATTATACTGTTAATGTGTATGATTATGTATGCTTTTGATTATTTTGTTTTGGATTGCGGAGAGTTTCTACTCATTTTCATCTTAGGGAAATATTAGGATTTAATCGGTAGAATGTTGTTTTAACCGGTTAGAATCGAGAATGGATGGAGTAGTATAGTCTGGTGTTATTGGGTTGAGCTTAGTGGGGTTGTTCGGTTTTATAATCGGTCGGTTTGTGAAGTTTGGGCTTTTGGACAGCCATGGAAATTTTGTGTTCGCAGGTTCGCCAGGCGAGCAGCAGCGAGGCTTCACCAGGCGAAGCCCAGCGAGTAGTGGCGAACACAAACAGAACCAAACACTCAGTCTTCGCTGGCAAGTTCGCCAGGCGAAGGGTCGTGGCGAAGGTTCGCCAGGCGAATACCCAGCGAATGGCTGGCGAATAATTCCAGATTAACTCCTAGTGGTCTTCGCTGGCAAGTTCTCCAGGCGAAGGTCCCAGCGAGCATTGGTCAATGGCTTCGCCAGGCGAAGGGAGGCGAGCAGGACAACATTGTTTCTTTTATGTTTTATCCATCCAATGATTAATTGCTTGATTCAATTATGCTAATCCTATGTGATATGAATAACTTGTGTACTATTGTGATGAGCTGTGGGTAGCCTTCGGGCGTGAATCCTAGAAATCAATTTTCAATCATGGAATGGTAGCCGTTTGGCAATTTTATGCATTTGTCTGAATTGAATGGAAATGCATGATAGATTAGCATGAATGTACATAGATTGTATGTACTTGTATGAGATGAATATGCATGATGATATAATTGTGAATATGTATGCATGTATAGAAATGTTGTGAGTCATTTTGCATAAAAGGCATCATGATGGACATTCTAGAAATGTTGATTCCTTGGAGAATCGGTTGTTGTATTTGATTCCTTGGAGAATCTGCTGAATATTCAATTCCTCGGAGAATTTGATGAATATTTGATTCCTTGGAGAATCTGCTGAATACTTGATTCCTTGGAGAATTTGCTGAATTGAGTCGGTACCGCATTTGCATCTGCATAGAGTCGAGGAGTCGGTCTCTATGAGTTGCATTATCGTCTTCATATGATGTATTGGTGAAATGAACACGTTGTGTACGTTTATGTGGTTTGATGAAGTAAGCATAATCGTAAATGTTTACGTGGAAATGATGAGTGTGTATAGAAGCATGATTTGATGAATATACTTGATTGTGTAGATATGCATTGTGTTGTATATGATGAATTGGTATGAGAAGTGGTGAGAATGTGAATTATGCATAACTTATGTTATATATATATATATATATATATATATATATATATATATATATATATATATATATATATATATATATATATATATATATATATATATATATATATGCATTGATTATTATGATATTGTTTCTCACCCTTCTGCTGTTTTATAATGCTCTATGAGGCATTGCAGAGTAGAATTGCTGGAGGACCTTTTGTGAAGCAGGTCTTCATTGTTTTTGGTCGATGGCTCTGATATGTAACATCTGGGTAGTTAGGAAGCCTTTGGCTCTTTTTGGAGATATATTTGTTTTGATTCTTTTGTGATACATCTGTGTATGTATCTGATGATGGATGATTTGTAAACATGAATTAACTGAATGATGTGTATATGTTTATAAGAATGAATTAATTCAATGTTTAGATGTTTCCGCTTTTATTCTAAATATTGAGATGTGGCTTTTAGGACTATGTTCCTTAGTTGTGCGTTACCCATTGTTGCATATCTATTCGAGCAGGTGTTGTATGTGTTTATTTCATTATAATGTGATGCACCTCTTTTATATCATGTATTAATTAAACTCTGATGAAATTTTTCTCAAGTGCCTAAATGATTTATTTAATTATCTGGGGGTATAGAAAGGGGGTGTTACATTAAGTGGTATCAGAGCCAGCGTTGAGTCAGTTGTGTCTGTCTTATTGTTGTGTTGGCTAAACAGTTGTTTAACCTTGTTGTTATTTTTGGGGAATCCTCAGAATATGGCTGGTCGTAATGACAATGCTATGGCTGCGGCGCTGGAGGCTTTGGATAGGGAGGTGCAATGCGCACCGAATGTGAATGCAAATGATGAGTTTAGAAAGAACCAACCACCAGTGTTCAAAGGAAGGTTTGACCCGAACGGTGCTCAAATCTGGCTGAAAGAGATCGAAAGAATATTTAGGGTTATGGATTGTGCTGAGGGAAACAAGGTAAGACTTGGAACTCACATGTTGAGAGAAGAGGCCGACGACTGGTGGGTCGGTATGAGACAAATTCTGGAAGTAGATGATGAGGAAATTACTTAGGATTTGTTTCGCGCTGAATTCTTGAGAAGGTATTATCCGGAGAGTGTAAAAGGGAAAAAGGAAATGGAATTTCTAGAGTTGAAGCAAGGCAACATGTCTGTGGTAGACTACACGGCTAAGTTTGTGGAGTTGGTCCAGTTTCATCCTCATTATGCAGCGGTTACGGCGGAATTTTCTAAGTGCATTAAATATGAGAACGACTTGCGTCCTGAGATAAAGCAAACGGTGGGTTATCAAAGGATACGTAGGTTTTCGGACTTGACCAAATGTTGTAGAATTTTTGAAGAAGACAGTAGGGCTCGTTCTTCTCATTATAAGAGTTTGAGTGAGAAGAAAGGCAAGCAACAAGTAAGGAGTGGACCTTATGCGACGCCTATTGATAAGGGCAAGTATAAGGGAAACTTTGATAGGAAATCCAGAGGAAGAGGTTCTTGTTCCATTAAGTGCTTCAAGTGCGGCGAAATGGGACATAAGTCTTATGATTGTGGGAAGGCCGTGGCTAAGTGTGCTAACTGTGGGATTCTTGGACATGCCACTTCTGATTGTAGGAAGAATGTGGTGAAGTGCTACAACTGTGGTGGAGTGGGTCACATTAAGCCCAATTGTACTAAATCGAAGCAAGCTCCAGCGGGCGGAAAGGTATTTGCATTAGCCGGTGCGGACACTACTAATGTGAATCGTTTAATTAAAGGTACATGTTCTATTAATAATGTGCCTTTAGTCGCTATTATTGATACTGGAGCGACTCATTCGTTCATTTCTCTTGAGTGTGCTAAGCTTTTGGGTTTGTGCATGGTTTCTTTGAGCGGCGGCATGGTTATTGCGACTCCCACTTCGGGGTCGGTAACTACTTCTTTGGTATGCATGAGTTGTCCTTTGACCATATATGGTAAGGACTTCGTTATGGATTTAGTGTGTTTACCGTTGGACGGGTTGAACGTGATTTTGGGTATGAATTGATTGTAATTTAATAAGGTTCATTTAGATTGCTATCACAAGTTGGTAAGGTTTCCTTCTTTGGAAGACGATAGAAGTGAGAGTTTTCTATCCACTAAAGAGTTGAAGAGACTCTTAGCGGACGAAGCTCAGTTGTTTGGCTTGTTTGCATCGTTGTCGGTTGAGAGCAAAGTGGAAATTGATGTGTTTCCCGTAGTGTGTGAATTTCCAGAAGTGTTTCCGGAGGATATTACAGATGTGCCGCCGGAGAGAGAGATTGAGTTTTCTATTGATCTAGTTCCGGGTACTAGACCGATTTCGATGGCACCGTATCGTATGTCGGCATCGGAATTGGTGGAGTTAAAGAAGCAGTTGAATGACTTGTTGGATAAGAGATTTGTAAGACCAAGTGTTTCTCCTTGGGGTGCGCCGGTATTGTTAGTAAAGAAGAAAGATGGAAGTATGCGGTTGTGCATTGATTATCGGCAGTTGAATAAAGTGACGATTAAGAATAAGTATCCACTTCCAAGAATAGACGATTTGATGGATCAATTGGTTGGAGCCCGTGTTTTTAGTAAGATCGATTTGAGATCGGGTTATCACCAGATTCGGGTGAAAGAGGAAGATGTTTCAAAGACGGCCTTTAGGACATGATATGGTCACTATGAGTATACAGTGATGCCCTTCAGAGTTTCTAACGCGCCGGGTGTGTTCATGGAATATATGAATCGTATTTTTCATGAGCAGTTGGATCATTTTGTGGTGGTGTTCATCGACGACATATTGATTTATTCTAAGTCCCAAGAAGAGCATGAGGAGCATTTGAGGATTGTATTGCAGATTTTGAAAGAGAAGCAATTGTATGCGAAGTTGTCGAAGTGTGAGTTTTGGTTATCAGAGGTGAGTTTTCTTGGACATATTATTTGTGGAAATGGTATTAGTGTTGACCCATCCAAGATTGATGCAGTAATGCAGTGGGAGACTCCGAGATCAGTTACGGAAATTTGAAGCTTTTTAGGCTTGGCCGGTTATTATCGGAGGTTTATCGAAGGATTTTCGAAGTTGGCACTTCTGTTGACGCAGTTGACTTGTAAGGGAAAGGCTTTCATTTGGGATGCTAGCTGCGAAGAGAGTTTCATGGAATTAAAGAGAAGATTGACGACAGCGCCGATTTTGATTTTGCCGAATCCTACGGAACCTTTTGTGGTTTATTGTGATGCTTCCTTGTCAGGTTTGGGTGGCGTTTTGATGCAAGACGGTAAAGTGGTGGCATATGCTTCAGGAAATTGAGGGTGCATGAAAAGAATTATCCTACACATGATTTGGAATTAGCGGTCGTGGTGTTTGTTTTGAAAATTTGGAGGCATTATCTTTATGGTGCAAGGTTTGAAGTTTTTAGTGACCACAAGAGCTTGAAGTATTTATTTGACCAGAAAGAGTTGAACATGAGACAAAGGAGATGGCTAGAGCTTTTGAAAGACTACGATTTTAGTTTGAATTATCATCCGGGTAAGGAAAACGTCGTAGCCGATGCCTTAAGTCGGAAGTCGTTACACATGTCTACATTGATGGTGAAAGAGTGGGAACTTTTGGAAAGCTTTAGATATTTGAGTTTGGTTTGCGAAGTGACGCCGAGAAGTGTGAGACTTGGTATGCTTCACATTACAAATGATTTTCTTACAACCGTGTGTGAGAAGCAAAAGTTGGATTTGAAGTTTGTTGATTTGATGATAAATGAGAATGAAGATTTCAAAGTTGATGCTTTTGGAGTTTTGAGATTTCATGGTCGTATTTGTATTCCCGATGATGCGGAATTGAAGAAGATGATATTGGAAGAAGGACATCGGAGTAACTTGAGTATTCATCCGGGAGCGAATAAGATGTACCAAGATTTGAAGAAGATCTTTTGGTGGTCCGAATTAAAGCGGGATGTTGCTCATTTTGTGTATTCATGTTTGACGTGTCAAAAGTCTAAGGTGGAACATCAGAAGCCTAGTGGATTGATGCAACCGTTGGATATTCCGGAATGGAAATGAGATAGCATATCAATGGATTTTGTTACGGGATTGCCGAATACGCAAAGAGGTCATAATGCTATTTGGGTGATTATTGATAGACTTACTAAATCCGCTCACTTCATTCCGATTGATATTAGTTATCCTTTGGAGAGATTGGCCGAGATTTATGTTCGTGTAATTGTGAAGTTGCATGGAGTTCCTAAGATCATTGTATCAGATAGAGATCCTAGATTTACTTCAAGATTTTGGGAAAGTTTGCAAGGTGCCTTGGGTTCTAAGTTGAGATTGAGTTCGGCTTACCATCCGCAAACGGACGGTCAAACCGAAAGGACAATTCAGTCGTTGGAGGATTTGTTGCGTGCTTGTGTGCTAGAATAAGGTGGTGCTTGGGATGGTTATTTGGCGTTGATTGAGTTCACTTATAATAACAGTTTTCATTCGAGCATTGGTATGGCACCATTTGAGGATTTATACGGTCGGAAATGTCGAACACCTTTGTGTTGGCATGAGACGGGTGAGAAATTGGTAGTTGGACCGGAGATGGTACAACAAACGACGGAGAAGGTGAAGTTTATTCGGGAAAAGATGAGAGCTTCTCATAGTAGGAAGAAGAGTTACCATTATAAGAGAAGGAAGGACCTTGAGTTTCAAGAAGGCGACCATGTGTTTTTTAGAGTTACACCGGTTACGGGTGTGGGTCGTGCTTTGAAGTCGAAGAAGTTGACTTCTCGTTTTATTGGTCCATATCAGATTATTGTACGAGTTGGTGTTGTGGCTTATCGTGTGGCGTTGCTGTTGCACCCCAAAATTTGCCCTCACAATACAAGACTTTGTGTTCCAAGAAGGTTCACAAGGTTCACAAAATTCACAATTGGTCAGAAGAGTCGACAATTCCCTCAGACAATGCACCTCCTAAGCAGTGCATCCAAAACTAGGGTTTTGACTTTAATCAGGCTAAATGGACTTCCAAGACTTCAAGTGAGCTTCATAACATCTTAGATGTGTATAAGAACCCCCAGGTCAAGTTTCAAGATTTTTCTCAAAAGTTTGCTCAGTCAGATGATCAGATAAGTCAAAAGCAGTCAATGCAGTTAAAAGGTAAATATCATATGGCATGCATTTTCTTTCTAAAAAGTAAAAATGGCACAATTGGCAGGAGGACATGTGTAAGGAGTTATGAGTGTGAGAGGTTGAGAGTTCGAATCTCACCTTTGTCTTTTTTTTTGTTTTTTATTATTTTTACTCTAAATTTTTCTATCTTTCATTAAAAAAATAACAAAAATAGTTTTTTATTATTATTTAATTATTATTTTCGTATTTTAATTAAATCATTTTTTAAAATATTATTTTTTTCACTTTTTTCTAAATTATTCATAAAAATATCCAAAAAATCATAAAATAAAAAATATTGAAAAAAATTTTGTTCTTTTTAAAATATTTTTTATTTTAGGAATCAATAGGATTATTAGTTTTTATTTTAAGTTTATTTTAATTATTTTAAATTATTTAAATTTTATTTTTTCTTAACTAATTATTTAGTTTGGGCTTTAAAATGGGCTTTAGGGACATTATTGACAATTTGGTGTTAACCCTAATTTATTCCCTATATATACATGTGTTGCCTTGTTGGAAAAAAAAGGGGGGAGAATAAAAAAAAAACCTAAAAGGAGTGAGTGCCGTTTGCCGTTATTTAGTTTTCTTCTTCATCCATTGCTATTGTTTCTTTTTCTTCATCGTTTACCGTTATTTCTTTTCCTTCATCTATTACTGTTGTTTCTTTTCCTTCATCTTTTACCGTTATTTCTTTTTCTTCATCTATTATCGTTATTTTTTTTCTTTATCTATTACTGTTACGTTTATATATATATAATTTTTAAATTGTTAGAGTTTATATATATAAGATTTTTGATCGAATTATGTCGATACGATGTTTGCACATTTGTGTGCATGACGCGTGACATTTGTGTTAGTTCGATCTGGTTGCGATGATCGCATTTTTGTGTGAGCAATAATACTATTTTTTGCTTAATTTCTTTTTCTTTGCGATAAATTTTGTTTCGTCCGATTTAGATCTGGTTGCGATGAGCGCATTTCTGCGTTAGCAACATTGTTGGGTTATTTGGCACATTTAAAATTCATTATTGCTTTATTATTATTATTATTATTATTATTATTATTATTATCATTATTTATTATTATTATCATTATTATCATTATTATTACCATTATTATTATTATTGTTATCACTAATTTATTAAAATTTGTTATAATATAAAAATCTGTTTTTTTTAAAATAAATAACATTAACATCTTTTCCAAATTAACATGAAAACCTATTATTTTTAAGAAAAAACTTTTTTTTAGATAAACTTAAAATAATAACTAAAATCTTTTTTTTAAAATAATAACTAGAACCGTTATTTATTTTATTTTATTATTGTTCAATTCAAATTTCATTATCATATTGTATCTGCTCCTCTCATGTAACCTCGCGAACTTAACAATCGCTCTTTAAATTCTGCCTTTAAATTTCTGCTTGCATGGTTTAAATTATGACATTATCTCTCTGTTTGCATGATTCAATTATCTCACGCGTTTACTATTATTTCTGTCACATTGCACACATCCGAAGGTTAGGTCTAACTGTTTGGCCGCCGCGCCAATAGTCTGTAAAACTTCACACATTCAATTTCAAATCCTCAAAACTACAAACCCTAATTTTCACAAATGCCTCGCCGCAGGCAAAATTACAATTTTACCCTTAGCATTAGGTCAAAGAGCCGCCGCGCTCATTTTAGGGTTTCCCGCCGTGGAATCCCTAATTTAACCCTAATTACAACTTAACATTTCAACGTAGAGATTTGGAGTTTCTACACTCCACGTAAGCGTGTCCTTAAGATGCGTTTATTCCCCTTGAGACCTTGACCACAGTCAAGAAGTTTCTAACCTCCCTATTGAGGGGAACTACGATTACTCTGATTCCACTCCCGTAAGGATACGTAGGCACAAGATGCGATGTCTTGCCGAGTAAACTTAGAATTAACCCCCTTTATTATTTATTATTGCTTATTTATATTTTATTTATCTTTGCTATTTAATTATTTTGCTTATTATTTTGTAATTGTTTCTTGGATGTAAAGTTGTTTAATTATTTAATTATTATTATAGTTAGTAATTAGGGAGTGTAACAACATGTATGTAATATTAAAATAAATTTAGATCACTTTTAAATAAAGATAATTAAAATAAACACGTCACACACGTAAGTCGATTTTAATCGCCGTCTCACTTCCTAAGGATATCCCTCAAGTTGCCTACGAATAATGGTTAAGTGGGGTGTATAGAGCAAGTCCCTCAAATAAAAAAATCATCAAAGTCCCTTATGGTTGCCTTTACGAATCAAGTCCCTTTCGAAAAATGATGATGGTCCCTTATATGTGCTTATTACATCCCACAATGACCTTCAAAAATCCAATTGTCCCTCACATATCCCTTAACATCCAAAGTAAGGACTACCTACTCCATTATAGTAGGGATAGTCTTACTAAGGAAAGGATAAAGAATAAGAAAGACCTTTAAACATTAGGGTAGGTTACTCCTAGATACTTGCTCACT
Organism: Lathyrus sativus; assembly: GCA_963859935.3. Classification (NCBI taxonomy): domain Eukaryota; kingdom Viridiplantae; phylum Streptophyta; class Magnoliopsida; order Fabales; family Fabaceae; genus Lathyrus; species Lathyrus sativus. The sequence goes on along the minus strand of OZ012739.1, from coordinate 11,045,374 downwards.
TCAAAACTTTTTCACACTTAAACAAATTTCCAACAAAATTTTCAAACAAGTTTTTTTCACATCCATACACGGATTATTATTAAACTATTCTGAATTTTTTTGCTATTCACACACTACACTTTCAAAACAATTCAAAAGTGAGCTTAAGTACCTAAGAGCCCATGGATAACCATGGATGAAAAGGGTGCTAACACCTTCCCTTTTCATAACCTACCCCCCGGACCCAAAATATTCTCTAAGGTCTTTCCTGTTCTTTTATAACCTTTCCTTATGGATAAAATAAAAGTCGGTGGCGACTCTTGCTATCCGCAACATTGTTTAAAGTCAGTTCTCCCACCGTGTTACAGAACTGGCGACTCTGCTGGGGATAAATTTAAGAGGGGTACCCTTAGGAATTAAGATCACCTTAAATTGTTTGCCTTGTTTGCTTTATTATTATATTGTTGGGGTGCTCTTATGTGTGAAAGGTCCTAACCCGGATCTAGTGTACCTTAGGTAAATGGCAATAGACCAAGGAAACTGCACGACGTATATCGATACGGTTGATCTGGTGGCCATAGTTAGTGCGACTTCTTGGTTGGTGCTTATATTCCTTAAGTCAAGTTGAGGATAATATTGAGGCTGCCATATGTTGTCAATGCACTAACTGACTTTTAGAACCCTAGTTAACTCATCTTGGCCTTTAGAAAGTAGTGAGGTAACCGGCTTTGGTGCAGACTGAAGTTGGTTGACACTCGATACTACGCTCATTGAGATCTTAAACTTGGAGGGTTTTGGTTGGCAAGTAAGTTGCCTTCTGAACAACCACCCTTGTGAAGGATCAATGATATTGAGATCCCTTAGAACCTGGTTACTTTTGTAGGACAGGATGAACCATCTAACTTCAGGGGAGGGTACTTGCCTTTGAACCTCATGCAAGCCTTTAAACCTAGGGCTATGGTGTGACTTGTTTGTGTGTGCCACATGTTTGTGATTGAGCATGACATCATGACATCATCATGCATCATAAGCATATCATTGTCCCTAACCATTTCAAGGACCAAAGGATTTATCTTTGTTCTTTGTTGCAGGTCATGGCTTCTACTCGTAGAAACACCATCAGGATCAACTTTGTAGGGATACCTGCTAAGCTCAAGGAGTTGGTTTCCCTAGTGCCTGATCATTCCCAGTTCAACAAGAGACATGGTCACTTATTGGATCTAGTTACTTCAGGGTTCAGTGAAGACATGATGAGTGTGCTGTTTCAGTTCTTTGACCCTAAGCACCATTGCTTTACATTTCCTGATTATCAGCTGGTTCCAACCATGGAGGAGTTCTCTAAACTTCTGGGTATACCTGTTCTTGATCAGAAGCCATTCACAGGCTTAGAGAAGGAGTTTAAACCAGAAGTTATTGCTGCAGCTCTACATCTGAAGAAGTCTGACATTGTTCTAGAGACGAGAAGTGGAGTTAAAGGTATTCTTGCCAAGGTATTAGTGGATAAAGCTCAAATGTTCTTGAAGGCTATGAGCTACGATGCTTTTGAGGAGATCTTAGCCTTATTGATTTATGGCTTAGTGTTGTTCCCCAATCCTGATCAGTTCATAGACGTTCATGCCATCAACATATTCCTGAGTCACAATCCAGTGCCTACCTTACTTGGAGACATCCTACATTCTCTTCACACCCGTACTACAAGGGCAAGAGGAACTTTGATGTGCTGCATACCTTTACTTTCTAGGTGGTTTATTTCTCACCTTCCTCGCTCAGTAATGAAGAATGAGCAAGGATTCAGATGGTCCAAGAGGATCATGTCACTTTCCCACTCAGACATCCATTGGTGCTCCAGATCTATGGAGAATGTCACCATCATTGACCGTTGTGGGGAGTTTCCTAATGTGCCACTCCTAGGCATAAGAGGAGGCATCACCTACAACCCATCTCTAGCTTTACGACAGTTTGGTTACGCCCGGAGCAATGGTCCACATGACCTGTTGATTCAGGGCATTGTGTTTGACTACGACAACGATCTTCAGGGTTACCGTCAGAGATTCATACGAGCTTGGGGAAAGGTAAACAGGATTGACAGCAAGACACTGGAGCCTAAGTACACCATTCCTATGGAGGCTTATCTCAGATGGGTACGATTTCGTGCTCAGACACTCATGATGCCATATCCTGCCATCCTACCAGTTACCATGGAACCTGTTGCTGAAGGAGACACAGCTTATACCATCCTTCACCCAGACATGCCTACTGATATGGAAGACTTGCAGAGATCATGGATCCAACTGAAAGAGCAAAGGGATACTTTCGAGGCTCATTACAAAGCAAGTCAAGCAAGGATCTTAGAGCTAACAAAGCTACTTCATGAGGAACGAAACCTCAACTCATACCTCGACACAAAGAGGAAGCGTCCATGGGAGACTTAAAACCCCATCTTTTGTACTTATTTCGTTTTCATTTTTGTAAGCCTAAAAGGCAAAACAAGTTATTACTAATAAAAAGTTACTTTCTTGTTTGTTTAAGCAAATTTAAATCCTGTGGTCCTTGAAAACATTGCATATGCATTCCCATATCATTGCATCACAGGTTTATAATTGTGCACAGGTTTCTCATCTTCTCGCTGTTTATTTCAGCAATGGCTCTTGAACAATCAGTTAAGGATCTCCAGGCACAGAATGCACAGTTCCAAGAGCTGATCCTGAACCTATCCAAGGGGCAGGATGAATTGAAGACACTGCTGGCCAAGAAGACTAAGAAGGCTAGAAGGTCTGCTGGGTTGCTCAACATGGGAAGAAGGTTCAAAGGTCCTGCCAAGACCAAGGAACAGGTTGAAGACTATGAATCTGAAGAATCTGAGCAGGAGAGAGGCAGTCTCCACAACACTATGGGGGACTCTGATTCTGAGGCTAACTACTACCATGAGCCTAACGAAGACAAATTCAAGATGCTGGTGGATAGAATGGATGCTATGGAATTACAGAAATCATCTGGGCTGGATTTTGAGGATTTGAGCTTGATATCTGGGGTGGTCATACCCATTGGGTTCAAAGTTCCTACATTTGTTGTCTATGATGGGGTCTCTTGTCCCAAATTGCATCTGAGGTCTTATGTCAGAAGAATTCAACCCCACACTGCTGATAAAAAGTTGTGGATCCATTTCTTTCAAGAGAGTTTATCTGGAGCTCAGCTAGAGTGGTATTATCAGTTGGAGAGTGTCAACATCAGAGATTGGAATGACCTTGCTGAAGCTTTCTACAAGCAGTATCAATACAATGCTGACTTAGCCCCCACTCGCATGCAGCTTCAAAGCATGTCTATGGGTGCCAAAGAAAGCTTTAAGGAGTATGCTCAGAAGTGGAGAGACTTAGCTGGAAGAGTTCAACCCCCTTTGACTGATAGGGAGTTGGTTGATATGTTCATGTGTACGCTGAATGGTCCGTTTTACAGTCATCTCATTGGAAGCTCATCATCTGGCTTCACTGAGTTGATCATGACAGGAGAGAGAGTAGAGAATGGTATCAAGAGTGGTAAGATCCAAGTGGGCACTTCTTCATCAGGTGCTGCAAAGAAGCCTCCCACTGGGAAGAAAGAATCTAATGCTGTGTATGGTCAGCCTGATCGTAACAGAAGGCATCAGTCTGTTAGTGCAGTTCATATTTCAAATCCAACTCCTGCAACAACAGAGCAGCCTCAAGGCAAACAACAGAGGGCTAGAAGACAGTTCACGAAGATCAACATGTCAATGGCTCAGGCATTGCAACACTTGTTGAAGGCTGAACTTATTACCCTGAGGGAGGCTCCTCAGAATCCCAATGTTACCTCTCCCAAGTACAATCCCAATGCACGATGTGCATATCATTCAAACTGTCCAGGACATGATACTAATAACTGCTGGGTCTTGAAGAACAAAATTCAGGATATGATTGATGCTGGAGAAATTGAGTTTGATCCACCAGGTACTCCAAATGTGATTACAGCTCCAATGCCAAATCACGAGAAGACTGTCAACGCCATTGATGAAGATATTGATGAAGATCTGCATGTCTATTCAGTTATGGAGTTGAGCACGCCATTGTCTGTTATCAAAAAGAGGTTAGTACAAGCTGGGATCTTTCCAGGTTGTCATGAAGATTGTCTATATTGTACCTATAAGCCGGATAGTTGCTTCATTTTGAGAGATGGGATTCAACGTCTCACGGATAAATATACTATAGTGTTTGAAAGAAGACCAGCATCTGTAGAAAGTATGGTGGATCATCTGACTCAGGGTAAGAAGATTGAAGAGGTTGACATGGTTGACAAAGTACCACTAAGAATCACTTCAAAGGGTCCCATTAAAATCACTCATCAGGGCCCAATCAAGATTACTGCTGAAGGTCCTGTGAAAGTTGTGGCTGAAGCCAGAGTAGCTCCTCTGATCATTACCACTCCTGGTCCTATTCCTTATACATCTGACAAGGCTGTGCCTTGGCACTATGGGTCCGATGTTTACATCCATGGTGTCAAGCAGGAGCCTTTACCTAATATGCCTATTGACATTGATAATATTGCTGGATCTAGCAAGATCACTCGTAGTGGAAGAATCTTCTCTCCTCCAGTTGCTTCTAAGAGTGCAGTTACTCCTGCTGTTACTTCCACCACTGATGCTCGGGGCAAGGGTCCTGTTATTGAGCCTGTATCTACTGATGTGCCAGCTGCTGATGACCTCTCTAAGCAGATGGAAGAAGTATTGAAAATCATTCACAAGAGTGATTATGATATTGTTGATCAGCTGGGGCATACTCCCTCAAAGATTTCTATGCTCTCCCTGTTATTATGTTCTGAGGCTCATGCCGAGTCATTGATCAAGTTTCTAAAGATGGCTCATGTACCCAGTGCAATTTCTGTGGACCAGTTTGAGAATTGTGTTGCTCACCTGACCTATGACAACGGGTTAGGATTTTCTGATGCTGACTTGACCCCTGCCAAGAGGGATCATAACAGGGCCTTGCACATTTCAATTGAATGCAGGGGCACTACCCTGTCTCATGTGCTGATAGACAATGGTTCCTCTCTGAATGTGTTGCCTAAGGAAGTCCTGAACAAGTTGAGTCCTGAAGATACGGTATTGAAGCCCAGTAATATTGTGGTAAAGGCTTTTGATGGTTCTAGAAGAGTAGTGCATGGGGAAATTGATCTTCCAATCAAGGTTGGCTCTCAGGTGTTCACTGCTACATTCTATGTGATGGATATTCGTCCTTCGTACTCATGTCTGCTTGGTCGTCCCTGGATCCATGGGGCAGGTGCTGTGACCTCCACATTACATCAAAAGTTGAGATATCCGGTGAATGGAAAAGTTGTTACTGTCTTTGGAGAGGAAGAATACTTTGTCAGCCATGTAAACACTTTCAAGTATCTGGAAGTAGAAGGTGAATACATTGAAACTCCATGTCAGTCATTTGAAGTGGTTCCCTGGGCTGTTAAGGATTGTGTGACTCCTCCTGCTGTGAAGAAGGTTCCTGTGGTCATCAGAAACCCTCCAACAATGGCAATGGCCTCCCTCAATGATGCAAAAGCTGTGGTGGAAGAAGGTGGTTGTACTATTTGGGGTCAGCTTCCTGATATGCCATACAAGTCTGACAAGTTTGGTTTGGGTTTCACTGCAGAGTCCCAGAAGGCTGTTCGTCGTGCTCGTGCTGTTCGTATCACCAATCAAGGGGTTATCAATGCTGTGGGAGATCAAGATGAAGACTACAACTTGGAGGCATGGATTTTTCCTACTGTGGGTGCTGGACTCAATAATTGGACAGCTGAAGATGTTATCCCTATCTCCTTTAGTCAGGAGTAAATACTATTACTGTGTTATGTTTTTAAATCTATAATTTCTGGAACAATTAAAACTTTCAAGCCATGTGCCTTACCCGGGGCACGATGGTGTGCTTGTTACGGGTTGTCATTTCATTTGCATACTTCATTCATTAAAATCAGTGGACGTTTCGTTTTCGTGAATATTGTGTTCCTTGTCTTTCTTTTTCTTTTATTTTTGCTTTATCAGCTATGTGTTCTTACACACACCCACGTCACTAAAATGCAGATCCTCATCCACTCTGGATCCAGTTGATAACAGTTCTACTATTGCCAATTACAATTTCGAGAATCCGATCTATCAAACTGAAGACGGAAACGAGGACGATTGTGAAATACCTGTAGAGCTTGCTAGGTTGTTACAACAAGAAGAGAAAGCTATACGAGAGATGCCAGCTCCCCGTACTGAGAAGGAGGTTAGAGGTTTCTTGGGACGATTGAACTACATTGCAAGATTTATTTCCCAATTAACTACCATCTGTGAACCAATCTTCAAGTTGTTGAAGAAAGATCAGGTGATGGAATGGAATGATGAGTGCCAGACTGCCTTTGATGAAATCAAGAGATATTTGCTAGAACCTCCAATTTTAATGCCACCAATTGATGGAAGACCCTTGATTATGTATTTAACAGTATTAGACAACTCAATGGGGTGTGTATTGGGGCAACATGACGAGTCTGGTCGAAAAGAGCAGGCAATATACTACCTTAGCAAAAAGTTTACCGACTGTGAAACAAGATACTCACTGCTCGAGAAAACTTGCTGCGCTTTGGCATGGGCTGCTCGCCGACTAAGACAGTATATGTTGACCCATACTACCTTGTTGATTTCGAAGATGGATCCAATCAAGTACATATTTGAGAAACCTGCTCTCTCCGGAAGAATTGCAAGATGGCAAATGATCTTGACGGAATATGATATACAGTATACCACTCAGAAGGCCATTAAGGGGAGTGTTGTTGCTGATCATTTGGCTCATCAAGCAGTAGATGATTACCAGTCAATGAATTTTGAGTTCCCTGATGAAGACATTATGTCTGTTACCAAAGAACCTGGACAATATGACGGACCTGAACAAGGATCCCGATGGACTATGGTTTTTGATGGTGCCTCCAATGCACATGGTAATGGTGTTGGTGTTGTGATTAGTTCCCCTGAAGGTTGTCATACCCCGATTACTGCCAGACTTTGGTTCTATTGGACCAATAACATGGCCGAGTATGAGGCATGTATCATGGGTATGCAAGTTGCTATTGATATGAAGATTCAGTTCCTTGAGGTGTATGGAGATTCAGCTCTGGTAGTAAGTCAGATTAAAGGAGATTGGGATACAAAGCATGATAATCTCATTCCTTACAGAGAACATGTGTTGTCTTTGATCCCACATTTCAAAGAGATTACTTTTGGACATATTCCACGAAGAGAGAATCAGTTGGCAGACGCATTGGCCACCATGGCATCTATGTTTGAGATCAGCTGGGATGATGAAGCTCCCAAGATTACCATTGATAGATTTGAGAAGCCTGCATACTGCAATGAGATTGACACTGAAGGGGCAGAGGAGAAGCCTTGGTTCTATGAAGTGAAAAACTATCTTGAAGCTCAGGAGTTCCCTGAAGGGGCATCTGTCAAAGATAGGAAGTTCCTGAGAAGGTTTTCTGCTAAGTTCTTTCTGAGTAATGGCATTCTGTATAAGCGTAATCATGATTCAACTATGCTTCGTTGTGTGGATAAGAAGGAAGCTACAGAAATTATGGAAGAGATGCATGATGGGACCTTTGGCACTCATTCTAGTGGTCATACCATGGCAAAGAAGATTTTGAGAGCAGGTTACTATTGGTCTACCATGGAAGCTGATTGCTATCAACACTCCAGAACATGTCACAAATGTCAAATCTATGCTGATAAAGTACATGTACCTCCATCTCCATTGAATGTGTTGACTGCTCCTTGGCCCTTTGCCATGTGGGGCATTGATATGATTGGTGAGATCAAGCCTACTGCTTCTAATGGGCATCGTTTCATCCTGGTTGCTATTGATTACTTCACGAAGTGGGTAGAGGCAGCTTCATTTGCATCTGTGACTAAGAATGTTGTGGCTCGGTTCATTAAGAATAATCTCATATGTAGGTATGGTATCCCTGAAAGGATTATCACTGACAATGGCTCTAATCTGAACAACACTATGATTACTGATCTCTGTACGCAGTTCAAGATTAAGCATCACAACTCTTCTCCGTATCGTCCAAAGATGAATGGGGCAGTTGAAGCTGCTAATAAGAACATTAAGAAGATTGTACAGAAGATGACTGTTATTTACAAGGATTGGCACGAGATGTTACCATTTGCTCTGCATGGTTATCGTACTACAATACGTACTTCAACAGGGGCAACCCCATTCTCCTTAGTCTATGGTATGGAAGCAGTTCTGCCTATTGAAGTTCAGATCCCCTCCTTGAGAATTATGAAGGATGCAGGCTTGGATGAAGATGAGTGGATTCAGACTCGACTTGACCAGATAAATTTGATTGATGAGAAAAGGTTAGCAGCAGTTTGTCATGGCCAGATGTACCAGAAACGGATGATCAAAGCTTTTAACAAGAAGGTTAAGCCAAAGGTATATCAGGCTGGTGACTTGGTAATCAGGCGTATCATATTACCCCAGGGTGATCCTAGGGGCAAGTGGACTCCAACATATGAGGGACCATTTGTAGTCAAGACAGTGTTCTCAGGAGGTGCCATGATACTGACTACAATGGATGGTGAAGACTTCCCACAACCTGTAAACGCAGACATAGTTAAAAAATACTACGCATAAAAAGAGACCCGCTAGGTTGACAGGCCTAGGCAAAAATAAGGGCATCCCGGCAAACCAAAAGGGTTTGGGCAAAAATTAGGGATATATATATAAAAAGATGTACACCCGGCAAGTCGAAAACCTGAAAAGGCGGCTTGGGCAAAAAAGGGTATCCCGGTGGATTGAAAACCTGAAAGGGCAATCCAGGCAAAAGTTAGGGATTAAAGCGTATGACTATGTCTCGTTTGGATCACTCATGAAACTGCAACCAGTTGAACTACTTACTCAAGCTCAAACAGATAAAGCTCAATCCAATCGTTTCCGTCTCAACAGCAAGAAGATGAGATACTTGAGTGGCAATAGTAGAATTGAAACTCAATAGGATTATTTCCCACATAGCTGATTCTTTTTGTAAAACTTCATGACAAAATTCTCTTACTAGGGTTTACGTCTCCTTGTACAAACTTACCCGTGTATGGGTCACTTTTGATATAAATAAACTCCATCTTTTGAATCCAGATTTACTTTTACCCTATTTACATAAGCGAAACGTCCATTGGTTGTGTTTGAATGTATGTATGCCTTTGAATATGATTGATGTTTACCAGAAACGCATGTATGCTTTTAATATGATTGATGTTTACCAGAAATGCATGAAAATGCAGTAATAGTATTTACTAAGGACGAACGAGGGAAGGATTTCAACGAAGCTTCGCCGGTTCATCTTTACAAGACAGTTACAAACCATCAGTAGGACTAATCCATTTTCACAAAGTCTAATCTCCCCTGGAATTTATATCCATCTCTTTTATCCTCATACGGATATATGGGAAATTACTTTCCAATAAGGGCACGATGAACGAAGACGGGATGTTATACTTATCCTACTATCAAACGAAAACGAAGGTTATCTATACCCTACTATCCCCAACAACGGGAGGTTATCTATACCTTGTTATCCCCAACAACGGGAGGTTATCTATACCTTGTTATCCCCAGCAGACGGAGGGTTATGTATTCTTCAACAACGAATCAGGATTTATTTTCCTTGGCCAGCAGTTGTTATACAAGGATATCCAGACACTTCCAGCAGTGTCATAGCATACATACATCATTTACATCATACCGTAACATATATGTCTATAGTACATTACCTAAGTGCATCATGTCATACATGCATACATAAAGCATAAACTAATGTTGTTATACAGAATGCTACCTTGTTTTCAGGTTAATTATCCAACAAATAATCTTATGATCTTTGGGACTGCTTTATTGTAACCTCAGGGTTACTTTATCCTCCTGATGAGCTTCTTATTACTTTGGGACTGCTTTATTGTAACCTCAGGGTTACTTTATCCTCCTGATGAGCTTCTTATTACTTTGGGACTGCTTTATTGTAACCTCAGGGTTACTTTATCCTCCTGATGAGCTTCTTATTACTTTGGGACTGCTTTATTGTAACCTCAGGGTTATTTTATCCTCCTGATAGCCTCTCATGACTTCAAGACTGCTTTAGAGCTACTGATTGCTCTATCCTCCTGAAATCATCCTATTACTTCAAGACTGCTTTAGAGCTATTCATTGCTCTATCCTCATGAGGTCATATTACTACTTCAAGACTGCTTTAGAGCTATTCATTGCTCTATCCTCCTGAAGCCATCTAATTATTTCAAGACTGCTTTAGAGTTATCCATTGCTCTATCCTCCTGAAATTACATTATTATTTCAAGACTGCTTTAGAGCTATCCATTGCTCTATCCTCCTGAAATCATTACTTCAAGACTGCTTTAGAGCTATTGATTGCTCTATCCTCCTGAAGACATATCACATTATTATTTCAAGACTGCTTTAGAGCTATTGATTGCTCTATCCTCCTGAAGCCATTATTACTTCAAGACTGCTTTAGAGCTATTGATTGCTCTATCCTCCTGAGGTCAGATTTATCACTTCAAGACTGCTTTAGGGTTATCATTATTGATTGCTCTATCCTCATGAAGACATGCTGTTACATCAGTATTACTCCAGACTCCTGACAGTTCTCATTATACTACTGAAGAACTTTCCCCTAGTGGCATCTTTAAGCCCACTCAATCATGTTCAACCAACCATCAATATCACTCCATGCACTGGTGAGTGCAAATTTTTGGGCTTTTGTGTTCAATCCCCTTCAACCTTCCAGGTTACGACTGGCAAATATACCAATCTAACCCCTCAGGTTTCAGAAAATTGAACAGGGGCAGCTGTTGCACCCCAAAATTTGCCCTCACAATACAAGACTTTGTGTTCCAAGAAGGTTCACAAGGTTCACAAAATTCACAATTGGTCAGAAGAGTCGACAATTCCCTCAGACAATGCACCTCCTAAGCAGTGCATCCAAAACTAGGGTTTTGACTTTAATCAGGCTAAATGGACTTCCAAGACTTCAAGTGAGCTTCATAACATCTTAGATGTGTATAAGAACCCCCAGGTCAAGTTTCAAGATTTTTCTCAAAAGTTTGCTCAGTCAGATGATCAGATAAGTCAAAAGCAGTCAATGCAGTTAAAAGGTAAATATCATATGGCATGCATTTTCTTTCTAAAAAGTAAAAATGGCACAATTGGCAGGAGGACATGTGTAAGGAGTTATGAGTGTGAGAGGTTGAGAGTTCGAATCTCACCTTTGTCTTTTTTTTTGTTTTTTATTATTTTTACTCTAAATTTTTCTATCTTTCATTAAAAAAATAACAAAAATAGTTTTTTATTATTATTTAATTATTATTTTCGTATTTTAATTAAATCATTTTTTAAAATATTATTTTTTTCACTTTTTTCTAAATTATTCATAAAAATATCCAAAAAAATCATAAAATAAAAAATATTGAAAAAAATTTTGTTCTTTTTATAATATTTTTTATTTTAGGAATCAATAGGATTATTAGTTTTTATTTTAAGTTTATTTTAATTATTTTAAATTATTTAAATTTTATTTTTTCTTAACTAATTATTTAGTTTGGGCTTTAAAATGGGCTTTAGGGACATTATTGACAATTTGGTGTTAACCCTAATTTATTCCCTATATATACATGTGTTGCCTTGTTGGAAAAAAAAGGGGGGAGAATAAAAAAAAAAACCTAAAAGGAGTGAGTGTCGTTTGCCGTTATTTAGTTTTCTTCTTCATCCATTGCTATTGTTTCTTTTTCTTCATCGTTTACCGTTATTTCTTTTCCTTCATCTATTACTGTTGTTTCTTTTCCTTCATCTTTTACCGTTATTTCTTTTTCTTCATCTATTATCGTTATTTTTTTTCTTTATCTATTACTGTTACGTTTATATATATATAATTTTTAAATTGTTAGAGTTTATATATATAAGATTTTTGATCGAATTATGTCGATACGATGTTTGCACATTTGTGTGCATGACGCGTGACATTTGTGTTAGTTCGATCTGGTTGCGATGATCGCATTTTTGTGTGAGCAATAATACTATTTTTTGCTTAATTTCTTTTTCTTTGCGATAAATTTTGTTTCGTCCGATTTAGATCTGGTTGCGATGAGCGCATTTCTGCGTTAGCAACATTGTTGGGTTATTTGGCACATTTAAAATTCATTATTGCTTTATTATTATTATTATTATTATTATTATTATTATTATTATCATTATTTATTATTATTATCATTATTATCATTATTATTACCATTATTATTATTATTGTTATCACTAATTTATTAAAATTTGTTATAATATAAAAATCTGTTTTTTTTAAAATAAATAACATTAACATCTTTTCCAAATTAACATGAAAACCTATTATTTTTAAGAAAAAACTTTTTTTTAGATAAACTTAAAATAATAACTAAAATCTTTTTTTAAAATAATAACTAGAACCGTTATTTATTTTATTTTATTATTGTTCAATTCAAATTTCATTATCATATTGTATCTGCTCCTCTCATGTAACCTCGCGAACTTAACAATCGCTCTTTAAATTCTGCCTTTAAATTTCTGCTTGCATGGTTTAAATTATGACATTATCTCTCTGTTTGCATGATTCAATTATCTCACGCGTTTACTATTATTTCTGTCACATTGCACACATCCGAAGGTTAGGTCTAACTGTTTGGCCGCCGCGCCAATAGTCCGTAAAACTTCACACATTCAATTTCAAATCCTCAAAACTACAAACCCTAATTTTCACAAATGCCTCGCCGCAGGCAAAATTACAATTTTACCCTTAGCATTAGGTCAAAGAGCCGCCGCGCTCATTTTAGGGTTTCCCGCCGTGGAATCCCTAATTTAACCCTAATTACAACTTAACATTTCAACGTAGAGATTTGGAGTTTCTACACTCCACGTAAGCGTGTCCTTAAGATGCGTTTATTCCCCTTGAGACCTTGACCACAGTCAAGAAGTTTCTAACCTCCCTATTGAGGGGAACTACGATTACTCTGATTCCACTCCCGTAAGGATACGTAGGCACAAGATGCGATGTCTTGCCGAGTAAACTTAGAATTAACCCCCTTTATTATTTATTATTGCTTATTTATATTTTATTTATCTTTGCTATTTAATTATTTTGCTTATTATTTTGTAATTGTTTCTTGGATGTAAAGTTGTTTAATTATTTAATTATTATTATAGTTAGTAATTAGGGAGTGTAACAACATGTATGTAATATTAAAATAAATTTAGATCACTTTTAAATAAAGATAATTAAAATAAACACGTCACACACGTAAGTCGATTTTAATCGCCGTCTCACTTCCTAAGGATATCCCTCAAGTTGCCTACGAATAATGGTTAAGTGGGGTGTATAGAGCAAGTCCCTCAAATAAAAAAATCATCAAAGTCCCTTATGGTTGCCTTTACGAATCAAGTCCCTTTCGAAAAATGATGATGGTCCCTTATATGTGCTTATTACATCCCACAATGACCTTCAAAAATCCAATTGTCCCTCACATGTCCCTTAACATCCAAAGTAAGGACTACCTACTCCATTATAGTAGGGATAGTCTTACTAAGGAAAGGATAAAGAATAAGAAAGACCTTTAAACATTAGGGTAGGTTACTCCTAGATACTTGCTCACTTCAAAACTTTTTCACACTTAAACAAATTTCCAACAAAATTTTCAAACAAGTTTTTTTCACATCCATACACGGATTATTATTAAACTATTCTGAATTTTTTTGCTATTCACACACTACACTTTCAAAACAATTCAAAAGTGAGCTTAAGTACCTAAGAGCCCATGGATAACCATGGATGAAAAGGGTGCTAACACCTTCCCTTTTCATAACCTACCCCCCGGACCCAAAATATTCTCTAAGGTCTTTCCTGTTCTTTTATAACCTTTCCTTATGGATAAAATAAAAGTCGGTGGCGACTCTTGCTATCCGCAACATTGTTTAAAGTCAGTTCTCCCACCGTGTTACAGTTGCCTCCGAACCTTTCGAATTTGCACGATGTGTTCCAGGTTTTGCAACTACGGAAGTATGTTCCGGATCCGTCACATGTTATTCCTATGGATGAGATTGAAGTAAGAGATAACCTTACGGTTGAGGTTTTGCCGGTTCGTATTTTGGACCGTGAAATTAAGAAGCTCATAGGCAAGGATATTGCGCTTGTGAAAGTAACCTGGGGAGGTGCTGCAGAAGGCAATATGACTTGGGAATTGGAGAGTAAGATGCGAGAGTCGCATCCCGAGTTGTTTGGATCAGGTAACATTTTCGAGGGAAAAAATTTCTAAAGTGGGGGAGAGTTGTAACGCCCCAAATTCTGAATTCCCATTTTTGTTGAGTCCTTTTTATTTATTTGGATAATTGTTATTTTGATTGTGGAATTTATGTGTTGATATGTTTATTTGCAATATTGTGCTATTTTACCGATTCGGAGAGTTTTCGGGGAAAATAGAATAAAGGGTATTTTGGACATTTAGCAATTAATATTAAGTTGGATATTTTGTGAGGGATTATTTGGTAAGTGTTTGGAAAGAAATATAGAGGAAAGAAATATAGAGGAAAGAAAATAGAATAGGAGATAAGAGAGAAAAGGAGAAAGATAGAAACATTAGTGGAGAACAAGAGGAAAGAAAGAAGAGAGAAGAGAAAGAGGAGGAGGAAGAGGAAACCTAGAATTTCTTCAAGATCAACTACCAAACTTTCAATCGATCGGGTAAGGGTATGAAACTCTATTATACTGTTAATGTGTATGATTATGTATGCTTTTGATTGTTTTGTTTTGGATTGAGGAGAGTTTCTACTCATTTTCATCTTAGGGCAATATTAGGATTTAATCGGTAGAATGTTGTTTTAACCGGTTAGAATCGAGAATGGATGGAGTAGTATAGTCGGGTGTTATTGGGTTGAGCTTAGTGGGGTTGTTCGGTTTTATAATCGGTCGGTTTGTGAAGTTTGGGCTTTTGGACAGCCATGGAAATTCTGTGTTCGCAGGTTCGCCAGGAGAGCAGCAGCGAGGCTTCGCCAGGCGAAGCCCAGCGAGTAGTGGCGAACACAAACAGAACCAAACACTCAGTCTTCACTGGCAAGTTCTCCAGGAGAAGGGTCGTGGCGAAGGTTCGCAAGGCGAATTCCCAGCGAATGGCTGGCGAATAATTCCAGATTAACTCCTAGTGGTCTTCGCTGGCAAGTTCTCCAGGTGAAGGTCCCAGCGAGCATTCGCCAATGGCTTCGCCAGGCGAAGGGAGGCGAGCAGGGCAGCATTGTTTCTTTTATGTTTTATCCATCCAATGATTAATTTCTTGATTCAATTATGCTAATCCTATGTGATATGAATAACTTGTGTACCATTGTGATGAGCTGTGGGTAGCCTTCGGGCGTGAATCCTAGAAATCGATTTTCAATCATGGAATGGTAGTCGTTTGGCAATTTTATGCATTTGTTCGAATTGAATGGAAATGCATGATGGATTAGCATGAATGTACATAGATTGTATGTACTTGTATGAGATGAATATGCATGATGATATAATTGTGAATATGTATGCATGTAGAGAAATGTTGTGAGTCATTTTGCATAAAAGGCATCGTGATGGACATTCTAGAAATGTTGATTCCTTGGAGAATCGGTTATTGTATTTGATTCCTTGGAGAATATGATGAATATTCATTTCCTCGGAGAATTTGATGAATATTTGATTCCTTGGAGAATCTGTTGAATACTTGATTCCTTGGAGAATCTGCTGAATTGAGTCGGTACCGCATTTGCATCTGCATAGAGTCGAGGAGTCGGTCTCTATGGGTTGCATTATCGTCTTCATATGATGTATTGGTGAAATGAACACGTTGTGTATGTTAATGTGGTTTGATGAAGTAAGCATAATCGTAAATGTTTACGTGGAAATGATGAGTGTGTATAGAAGCATGATTTGATGAATATACTTGATTATGTGGATATGCATTGTGTTGTATATGATGAATTGGTATGAGAAGTGGTGAGAATGTGAATTATGCATAACTTGTGTTGATTTATATATATATATATATATATATATATATATATATATATATATATATATATATATTTATGCATTGATTATTATGATATTGTTTCTCACCCTTCTGCTGTTTTATAATGCTCTATGAGAGATTGCAGAGTAGGATTGTTGGAGGTCCTTTTTGTGAAGCAGGTCTTCATTGTTTTTGGTCGATGGCTCTGATATGTAACATCTGGGTAGTTAGGAAGCCTTTGGCTCTTTTTGGAGATATATTTGTTTTGATTCTTTTGTGATACATCTGTGTATGTATCTGATGATGGATGATTTGTAAACATGAATTAACTGAATGATGTGTATATGTTTATAAGAATGAATTGATTCAATGTTTAGATGTTTCCGCTTTTATTCTAAATATTGAGATGTGGGTTTTAGGACTATGTTCCTTAGTTGTGCGTTACCCATTGTTGCATATCTATTCGAGCAGATGTTGTATGTGTTTAATTTCGTGATAATGTGATGCACCTCTTTTATATCATGTATTAATTAAACTCTGATGAAATTTTTATCAAGTTCCTAAATGATTTATTTAATTATCTGGGGGTATAGAAAGGGGGTGTTACATTATAAATATGGTATATAAGAGTCATTCATAAGCAGTGAAATTAACATAAATATTAGTACAAGGAACAAAAGCCGAAAGTATCTTGGCCAAAATACAACATCAAGAGTACTATACATAAACTCCATCAGAACAATGCTAAGGAGTTCAAAATGCGATGGATAATATGCAACATAAATATCTCTAAGCTGGTTAAGACAACTTACCCTTGCCTTTTTCCTACCTCGAGAAACCTGAAAAAATATTAAGAATATTGGTGTGAGATTACTAAATCTCAGTAGATCCCCTATATTATGGGTCAAATCGGCTCTACAAGGTGCATACTCATATACAGATCAACCATTGAACCAGGTTTTCTTACTTAACATTTCAGGAATACAAAATTATCGCATAACATCAATTAGAATTCCCTTGACTACCCAATTTAGAATCCCCAACCCATAAAAAAGTTAGCATCATGCATATGCATACTCGTACCCACGTAAGAGAGAATACGAGAGTAGTGTACCCTTTCTACTAGGCTGTGCAAGAACACCCTCGATAAGTAACCAAATACCTAATGTAAAGAGACTTGCATAAGCTCACTACACAATGAGTTAAATGAGTAACCAAATGATTTAAGCCTAAGTGGCTACACTAGCCCATCTGTGATGCGTAACCCAGTACTAGTGCTTATATGGTGGCACTAGCCCGTCAATCATCAATACGCAGATTAGTATTTGCAAGTACAATAATGCCTACATGAATGCATGAGAAATGGAAACAAATGTAGAGACACCTAAGTTTCCACTATGTTATAGTGCTTAAAATTAGCTTTACAACGCAAAAGACAACACTTCATTTTGAGTTACGGGGCTCTAGTTATGACAAAAATAATGTTTTGAACAAAATCTACCTTCATGCTTTGAATCAAGTGTAAATTGTGATTCGAATCAAATTAGTCAGGGGCTAACCAGAAGACTATGATTCGAATCAAATAAGTTTGTGCAATTACATGATTAATATCAAATTAGACAAGGGTCAACTAGAAGGCTTCTGTTTGAATCAGAACTTCTCTAATTCAAATCAAACATGTGAAATCCTAGACTTTTTTCCTGTTTTCCATGAGTTTCTCTATCTAATTCATTGGGAAACACATACAAATAAAATTCTAATAAGGTTAACATGCTAGATAAAGTCATGGATCTAACATATAACAACATTTAGAGCACTTTCATAGAAATTTTATCACAACAATTTACACGGTTCATGATGATCTATAGTGTATCTATTCCAATAAGAATTTGTCATGCATAATCTTGGATAAATGTAAAAATTCATAACAAACACAACCATGAACACATTATTTCTATGCAACAAGCATCATGAAAACATCATACATGCAAGGATTACTGACCACAAACTCCATTGATCAAACCCTAGAGTTCTCTAAATCTGCAAGGTCATATCTAAGGACTCACCTGGATTTCTCATAATTGAAGTTGAAAGAAGAGGAAATCAGAAATTTGGAGTTTGTCTTGACGCATGCAAGATGGTGAAGTTGAAGTTGTTTGTCTCTCCATCTTCACTTATTTTCCATGTTTCCACTTCCTCCTCTCACTCTCCACACGTTTTGATTTGGCAAGGCATGTAATAAGGAGAAAAAAAGTTACACATGCCCTAAGTTCCATTTAAGAGCTGACATGACAATAATTCCTCTTTTCAACCTAATTGCCCTAATTTGTAAAGAAATGTCAATTAGTATAAACTAGTAACACTAATCTCCGAATTAATCACACTAATAGTTTATTAGCACGTCAACTGGTTGTTAGTTACACCGCGGTGTTACATTTTCCTTCCTTAAATTTAATTATCCCTTGAATTCAAAACATACTAGAAAAGATGAGAATAAAGTTCACGCATCTCATATTCAAGCTCTCATGTGGCTTCATCGGGACAAGATTCTGTGGCAACTGCGAAAAATACCTGGCAGAAAAATAGAAGAGTCGCCACCGAATGTTATTTATCCCAAAGAGAGGGAAAGGAAATGATCGAAGAAAACTTGAAGAACGGGTGATCGGTAAAATAGCAAGTGTACTATTCTTCCAATTGTAGTTAAAATAGGGGGATTATCCCCAGTATCGATCTCGAGGACTGCATTATGCAATATAAGCTCAATTTAAATTTAATTAAACAAAAGTCAATTGGGGGTTTACAAAATTGGTTTCACGAATTTTAAACAAAATATTTAGAATAAAGCAAAGTAATGAACAAAGTTCAACAAGATATGAGAGCATGCTAGGGGCAGTGTATGAATTGCCTTGTAAGAACATCAACCCTTATTTCATAACATAAACATAGTTTTTATCAAGTTCTTGATTGCTATTAGTGTTTACCCCTAAGTCCTCAGTGAGAAAACCTTTGAAATCATAATCAATTTACTACGCCCATAGACAAACTAATTTAAAATCAAGCATTGAAAATAGTTTCAACAATAATCAAGTGCATAACAGGGTAATCCTAGTCCTAGGAATTAGCTACTGAGGTATTATCGATTAAATTGTATTAACAGTGGTTTGTCTGACCTAAGGTTAACCAAAAAACTAAATCAATTTGTCCGATTGAAAAAGTGATAAAATCATTGATCGATAAAACTTGATGAATAAAAATAAGTGCATATGTCATAAAAATAAGGAATATAATCTCATTACAATAAAAATTCAGGGACACCCCCTATCGTTAGGGGGTTTAGCTACTCATAGTCAATAAATTAAATCAAACAATTAGATACAACATTACAGTAGAAATGGGGATTACTTTTGATCTTCAATTGCTTTGGCCTTTGAAAATCTCTCGTTCTCCCTTTTCTCCTAAGCTCCCAATCGTACCTTGTCATTCTTTTCTTTCATGATCCAAAAGTCCCTTATGTCTTTTCCAAATGAGTTTCAAATACTAACATATTCAATAGTCAGGCCAGGAAATTCCAAAAATGCTCTTCGGGGTCAAAACTGGTCAAAAATTGGAAAATGACACGCGCAGGCCAACACGGGCCATGTCAGTTGACACGGGCGGTCGTGTTGCCCCCCTGGTCCAGATACCCAAGCAAATTCATTAGCCAACCTTCCTGACACGGGCACCCGTGTCAGCTTCTTGTCTAGCACTCCAACACGCCCAAGTTGTCCCTCTCCTAACACGGCCTGTGTCAAGTGACACGGGTGGCCGTGTCAAGCAACTGAATTCGCTTGAAAACCTTCTTCGACTTCCCGAAATCCCCAATTTCTTCGCCTTAGTCCTTGGCCTTACTTCGTATGAATATGAAATTATCAATACTACCATCAAATGCATAAAATGCACCAAATATAATATAAATTACTTATAGAAACAATACGATAATGAAAATACAGAACGCATAATAAACATCAACATTACGAAAGAAAGTGTTACTGATTGCTGTGACTTTATGCCGAATAAATGGACAAAAAATCATAGAATTGGTGACCGATCACAACCCTAAACTTATCTTATTACTTGTCCTCAAGTAATGCTCGAGACAACAAGAAGGTCACCCCCGAATTATTTGCAATAATCTCACCACAATACTGCTAAGATCTTTCGCGATTCACCTTTAATGTTCCTTTCAAAAATTTCCTTCTCACTCGATTTTCTTGACGTTCCACCATATTTCCATATTGAAGTACCTTAACACCTGTCATTGTTTTACACTCTGCCCAAATCTCTCGGGTTAAAGTGTTTACACTCAAAAATCATAGTATGCAAAGTCGACTCATAAGCTTGAATATCATCTATTTTCTTATCATAAACACTCAATACACACTTTGTGAGGGCTTTACAAGTTGTAACTGGGCTAGGGACATGGTGGGATAGACAAACAAAAAGGGAAAACAAAAGGGTTTAAAGGCTCCGATGCACTGTCATCTTTCTCATTACCGTGTACTTTTTGTTTTTCATAATCAAGGGCGTTCAACACACTTTCTTTTGGATTTTCCAGTTTTCCTTTCTTTTTTCTCTCCTCAAGTGAAACCTTGAGAGTACTTTCTACAATTTATTTTCCAGCCGGATCCTTCTCTAGGAAGTGTCTTCTTTCATATAAATTATTATTTTATTTTATTTCGAAAGCACTTACCTACTTTTTATGCGAGTGTCCCAACCCAAACTTATAACTTTACACAGATCAGAAATTGACAACACTTATCCGAGCATGGTGAGGAAGTGTCTGGGCTTAAGGTTATATGATGTGGTCAATAACAAATAAATGAGAATATGACTCGAATTGGCTAACAAGGGGTAACATATAAGGGTTGGCTTGAAAAGCTCAGAGTTAAACAAAAATAAGTGCCTCAGTGTGTAGATGTATGCATATAAACAATCCAACAAACGAATACACAAGCTAGGAATGACAAAGAAATACCTGATACTCTCGTGATGATAAAGTGTTTAGATTTATAGAATCTTCACCATGTTTGGCATATTGACAGTTTCTATGGTACCTCTCATCATTTCTGTCTCGGGTTAAAGTACTCACATATCAATCCCGTATTGGGAAATTGTGTCCAATCATCCACTTCAACAGTATCAACTTCTGGGGGTTTCTTGGAGATCAAGCCTAGGTTGTGTCTTCTCATCCACTTTACTATAAGCATCTTTATTCATCTGACACACAAGTCTCCAATCTATAACACATAAACACAAAACACACCAAATAATTAAAAACGGCACACAAGTGAAATATCATAAAAATTTCAAAAAATAGACAAACAGAAAGTAAATAAAAAACCCTCACACTTGAACTAAACATTGACCTTAATGTTTTAGAACAAGCATGAGAGGGGACTCACAAAGCCTCACTGAGAATGAGGGAAGCGCAACATCAGATGTTGTATCATGGTGTGCATGTCATCTATGATCACCCTTTAGCGAGCTTTCTCTTCTGCCTGTCGAGTTTGCTCCGCTCGGAGATACCCGATCTCACCATGTACCCACGACCAATTATCGTCAGCAGTGAATGAGATTTTTGCACATGTATACATATGTCCCTCTTGTGATGGCACAAACTACTCATAGACAAACTGCTCAAACGCAGGAGCGTCCTCCTCTTCATGTTCTCCTGTAGGCAAAGGGTCAGCATGGTACTCGTCCTTATCTTGGACGGTACTATCATAAATCCAGTTATTCATATCAGAAATACTAACTCTATTAGGAGCTGGAAGGGAAATTACCAACATGTTATGTCTTATTACAACATAATAATTCGGTGCAATAGAAATCATACCTTGTTGGACCAGGGCCGCCGTATCCAGTCTATTTTTACCTAATACCAGTGTGTCACCTAATGCAGCAGGGTCATAGCCAAAGTGATTGGCTATCTGAGTTATCATGCCTCCCACAGATATTTCCCCTTGAGCTGCTCTTCCTACTCTACCCAGATAGTCTGCTGCAAAAGCGGTTACACTTACCATTTCAGAGCTGCCATAGCATACATGAAGAATAAATCCCTCTAGATGGCCACTCCGATACTATCTCCCCTCCCAAATAAAGTGTACGCTAAAACTTTCTGTGTATACCTGAAACATGGATTTTGAATACCCGATGCCTTAGCACCCTTTGAGACATACTCAATGTTACCTGTAATAGTTGTCCAGAATGCTTTCACATCAAAAGTCTCAGGGACAGCTCTGAGGCCATACAGTGGAAGTTAGAGGATACCTTCCAGCTCTTCCACACTTAGCTCATGGTTAGTAATAAACAACCTAAACCGCATTGTGCCATAGAAATATTTCATAGTACCAGTCTAACTTTTTTCTAAATGAAATTCAATGGTGCTTAAAAACTCCAACGTTATGAGTTCATATGTTGGAGCTTCTAAATGCATGAATTCCAGCATACCCATATTATGAAACATCCTATCTATCTCAATATTTAATCCTAATTCAGAAAGAGTTGTGTAACACATGTACCTTGACCTTGAGTCGACTTGTGGAAGACTTGGCTCTGTTATCTCATCTTTGGTCTTGGCTTAAGTTCTCCTTTATTTGATGCTTGGTTATTTTTTTACTTATTTGGTTGCTTATTGCTTGAATTCAAAGGACGAGATATCTTGGTATCTTGGTTAGATATTTCCTTCTTTAACTTTTACTTTATGCTTTAGGGTAGTCTCTTCATCTCCTCCCCTTAGATTTTTAAAATATTCTCCATTTTTCAAAATCGTTTTTTTAACTTGAACCTCTTTCACAAAAAACCTTGACTTTGTCTAGTGATTTTTCAACTTTTTTCTTGAATAAAGTGCTAATCAATCTTAAGCATGTCAAGACCATTTTCATTAGACTTAAAAAATACTTAACTCATTCAAACCATTTTGTACCATTTTGTGCACTTTTTCTTTTAACTTTTTCTTAAGGCTTAGACATGAGTCATTTTCATAGTTGAGATGTAATTCTCTTATCTCCATAGTTATGTTTGATGTTGATTCTTTTCCACTTGAGAGAGCTAGTGGCATACTTGTTGATTTCAATCCAAGTTTGAGCTCTTCTCAATAGTGATGTAAAAGTCTATTTTCATACACTTGTGGGTGATTAGTTGAGCGGTCTTCTTAAAATGACAACTTGTCTTCCCATTTAAAATCAATTAAAATAAATATCTTTGTTATTTTTACCATGAACTACAAGGTTTTGATCTTCCATGACACTTTGTGGGTACGTAGGCACAAGACTCATGAAGTCTTGTCAAACACAAAAATTTAAAAAAATATTTCTCTTCTCATCTCCACTGTCTTTTGAAAACAATACATTTTTAAGCAAAACATAGATTTTCAAGAGGTTCCTATAGAATACTATAAATATTTTGGGTGTTAACATCTTCCAATTGCATAACCAACCCTCTTACCCTTGTCTTTATTTTTATTAGTTTTTGTTTTAAAACTTCTTTGGGATTTGTTCGTTCTTTTCCCAATTCATTTGGAAAAATAAAAGTGTGGTGATGACTCTTTCTTTATGAGTTAAGTTAATTAATAGTTAATCTCAAATTTTCCCGCTATAAAGCCCTCATACACTAAAGGCCCATAAAATTCAAGTAGTGCCTCAAGGCCCTAACATTTTTAAAAGTTGATTTTTTCGAAAAACTTTGATTTTTTTATCTAAAATAGTCGACTTTTTTTTTTGGAAAAAAATGATTTTGTTTTTTGTTTTTTGAAAAAAATTGCATTTTTATTTTATTTTAAAAAAAAACAAACTTTTTTTATTAAAAATAATCGGCTTTTTTCTTTCGCAAAATAGTTTTTTAAATTTTAAAAAATTGTCTTTTTTCAATTTTCAGAAAAAATCGACTATTTTTTTATTTTCGAAAAAATCGATTATTTTTATGGAAAAAATTGATTTCTTCTGTAAAAATTGACTTTTTTTTTTAATTTTTGGGAAAAAATCAATTTTTTTTAATTAAAAAAAAATCATCTTATATTTTTCAAAAAAATTGACCTTTTTTATTTTTGGAAAAAATAACGAATTTTTTTTTCCAAAAAAAATAGACAATTTTTTATTTTGGAAAAAAATTGATTTTTTAATAATTTTAAAAAAATCAAATTTTTGTTAGTTTAAAAAACTGATTTTTTTATTTTAGGAAAAATTAAAAAATCAAATTTATTATTTAATGTATATTTTGTATTTTTAATTTTCAAAAATATTTATTTTTTAAAAAATGAACAAAAAAATCTAAAATATTTTGTTTCAAATAAATTAGATTTTGAGCCCATTATTTAGACTCTATAAAAAATAAAAATATGAGGAGCCTTAAATATAAAAGGTTAAAAATATATTCATTTAAAAGGGGGTCTAAATTATTAAGGCAGAGTAGAGAACCTCATTATTGAGGCTTTGTTTTATAGGACTTTTCTAGTATCTCTAATTATATTTGAGAAGTTTCTTCATTATATCTCATACTTTATATACAGTAATTGTTTACACTAATCTTGCTACTAGATATTTTCTTGGAAAAAAGCATGCAAATGCAAAGTCTATGTTAATTAGGTGGATTTTGTTGTTACAAAAGTTTGACTTATAGATTAGAGATCATAGATAAGAAAGGCTCAGAGAACTTTATAGTTGACCACCTCCCAAGACTTGACTGTAGTGTGATGCAACCTTTAAATAGCAGAGAGATCAATGAGTTGTTTCTTGATGAGAGGATTTTAACTGTTTATAATTATCCTAGGTTTGCAAATAATGTTAACTACTTGGCTGGTAAGGCAGTCCCGCCTCACTTTTATTAACAACAAAGTAATAAATTAATTCCTAATGCTAAAGGAGATGGAATTAGGTTGAATGCAAGTGCAAATTTAACTGGATATAATAAAAGAGAGTTTTACTATGGCATTGCTAGAATTCCTGAACGTGAGTTTATTCAAAAGAGGCAGAGGATTGTGGGTGGTCCTCCAGAAAGAAACTCTTGGTCTGCTGGTATTCTGACTATTGATGATAGGATGATTCCTTACATCCTTTCTTATATTATCATGCCTAAGTACTCTAATTTTTCGACTATTAATGATTATGCTACGCATATCTTGTTTGCCATGAAGAATAACATGCAAATTAATTGGACATATGTGATTATTAATCACTTGTCTATTCACAATGAGTTTGCATCTGGTCTCCCTTATGGACATTGGTTAACTTATGTTTTCAAGCATTTTAATGTGAATCTGGTCAGCAAAAGAGTGCTTGATATTGGTTCTCCAATTCATGAAATCACTCCTAAAAAGGTTTGTACCACCAAGACCAGGGTTAGATTTGATCTTATTGCAACAACCATCACCTACATCAATCAACCTTAAGCACAAGCTCAAGCCCTTCAAGTTGAAGTCACCAATGAACAAGTCTATGATTAGATGCATTATGTGAACCACAACATCAATTTCCAATTAGATCCCCCAAACGTTCACTTGAACATTCCTCTATATGAAGTCCAACCATACCATTACCCCTTCTTCCAACCACGAAGAAGATAACAATAAACAAGCTGACCTTGACCACGACTACATGAACCTAGATTAAATGTGTTTTTTCTATGTTCTCTATTATTATTAGTAGTTTGTTTAACTTCATGTTTGGCTAAGTTTATGTTATTGTTATTGTTTAAGACTGTACTTTTTATGGTTCTGGGTTTATGTTTTAAAACACGACATTTGTGATTAATTGTCATGTTAAATTTCTATGTTATACTGTTTGTGTTCATCATATATGTTTTCTTTCAAATATTAATTTTCCTTCTTTTTTTATAATGACAAAGGGAGAGAAGATGCCATATAGTTTTTATGCTTGTACTCTAATTTTTTTTTTTAGGAAAAATAAAAGATAGAATGGATTGCCAAATTTAGGGGGAGTTTCTTTCAAAAATATGGACATATATTAAGGGGAAATTTTACTTATGATCTTAAGCATATATGAAGACTTCAATATCATGGTCATGCTTCAACAATTTGTGTTTCTCAAGATTTCATAATTTTCATGGTTGTCATCATAAAAAAAAAGGAGAATGTGAAGACAAGCTTCCAAAATGTTTTAATGAAGACAAGCTCGATAGTGATATGATCAAAGAAGGAAAAATAAAAATGTTTAAGACTTGATTTCACTTACAAGATGGAATTATTCAAACTTTTAGGTATATGAAATTCTTGACTAATACAATCTTAATGCTCAAGTTTTTTAATCATGCATTAAAAATCTATTTTAATTATTGAACCATGTTAAAACATTTTTCAAAGATCATCTAATGTTTTGGTTAAAATTCTAGTTGATACATAAGTTTGGTTCAATTGCATAAGCCATTTTTCAATTTTGGACTGATGACAATTGGTTGCACCTTGGCAACAACCGATTGCATCAAAGACGTTTTGGCCACTGCCTTAGTAAAAATTGCATTTTTCAATTACAACAATCGATTGTCATTTTTGTACAATTGGTTGTCACAGGTGTTGCGGTGAGAATAGGATATCAAATTATTAATTAATTTGAATCACATCTTTAGTTCATAACTGGTATTTGATTTATACGAAGGAAAAGGTCAAAGGAAGGAAAACCTAATTTTTGCATCGTAAACAATGCGGGGAGAGCTCTAGGTAAGGGGTTGGTTAAGCTTAGGAAAGGTATTAGCACCCTAAACTTCTGTAGTATTCTACAGGAACCTTTTGTATAAAGTTGGTTATTTTGCTTTATTATCTGCTTTAAGGTATATTACTAAGGATTAAAAGTGACAAAGAGACCTAAGGGTTAGTCCTAAGTTTACTCGCCAAAACTCGCATCTTGTGCCTACGTACCCGAAGTAGGGGATGGAATCAGAGTAATCGTAGTTCCCCTCGAAAGGGAGGTTAGAAACTTCTTGACTGTGGTCAAGGTTTTAATGGGGAATAAGCGTTCTTAAGGAAGCGCTTATGTGGAGTGCGGCGACTCCTATCTCTACGTTTAAAATATTTGAATTGAAATGAAAAGGGTAAGATAGGTATTACATGGCGGGAAACCTAAAACGGAGTGCGGCGACTCCTTAACCTAGCGCTAGGGTAAAGTGTAATTTGGTCCACGGCGGGACGCCTAGGAAATTAGGGTTTTGAAATGGTCAAAGGTGCAGACTATTGACACGGAGGTCAAACAGATAGACCTAATCCTTCGGAGGGGTTTAATGGTAAATTAGTTACACGGAAAAATTTGAAATATAGGAAAGTATGAAAGCAGTAAAAAAGATGCAAAGCGACGATATCCTCGCGTAAATTACAACCCAAAAATAAAAATGCGAAAAGGACGTGGGATTTGACAATTATACAACTGAGGAATAGTGGAAAAGAACTACATAAGCGTTCTACAGAGTCAAACAGGCAATGAACATGCAAATTTAATTCACAAGTTGCAATCGAAGTGTTAGCCATATCTCAAGAAACAGGTAAAAATTAATTGAAGACAGGATGAAAGAGTTTCATTTTTTCAATTAAAATTTTAAGAGCTCTTCTCTTAGGTGTTTATAAATTAATATGTACAACAAACTAGGATTTTTTAATTAGAAAAAAAAATATCTAACAAAATAATAACTAAATGGATTTTAGTTTTAAAAAATAAGTTCAATGTTAAGTTTTTAAAAAATGATTTTTAATTTTAGTTTTAAGAATAAGTTTTAATTTTAAAAAAGGTTTTAATTTAGAAAAAGTTTTAATTAGAGAAAAAAAATGGTTTGATTTAAACTATGTTTTAATAAAAAATAGTTTAATTTTAATTTATTAAAATGGGTAATTTATAAATATTAAAATTCTTTTATTTTTTTCAAAAAAAGTTTTAATTGACTAAAAATGGGTTTGACTTTAACAATGGTTTTGGTTAGAAAAAATCCTTAATTAGAAAAAAAATGTTTTCATTTAGAAATATGTTTTTAATTAAAAAATGATTTAATTTTAATTTTTGAAAAAGTGAATTTTTAATAAACAAAAAATGGCTTAACTTGAAAACAAATTTTAATTTTAAGTTAAAAATCTAAATTAAATGTTTCAATTACAATTTCCATAATGATTTAATTAAATTAAAAATGCTTTAAATGATAATAATAACAATAATAATAATAATAAAAAGAAAAAGAAAAAGAAAAAGAAATAGAAACGAATTTAAATTGGGGGAGGGGGTCTTTCACGATGAACAAGTTTTAAGGTTCTTAAAACCCTCTTCTTCTTCCTTGTGTACCCGCGGCGCCATCTCCCATTCATTGATGACATTTGAAGCCTTTTCACTTCCTTCTTCTTTGCATGGCCACGATCCCTTCCTCTCTTTAGTACATGTAAAAGAAATAACAGCCTCGATTAGAAGAATTGCTCACCCTGTTTGGGTTGGAAGCGATTTTCTGCGGTTGAGTTGGGTGACTTCGCTTGTTGCTTTCGCCAATGATGATGCAAATCGTAGGCTTTCGCGGTATGGATGACAAAGTGTTGTCGTCGTGAGTTCTTTGATGCTTCTGGGTTCTCTTTGATGATGAAGTTATGGGTTTCTCTGAACTTGACGATGAACCCCCTCTTGTTCTTCCTTTACCAATTCTGGGTGTTTTCTGATGCTTGCTCCTCCTTTTATCTTGACGCACTTATATTTTTCTTAACACTTTTGGGCCTGGATTCTCTACGTTCTTTTCAATTTAGTTTGTTTTATTTGTTGAAACAGGCTCTCACAGATTTGTGTTGTTTGATTACTATTTTTCAAGAAATGTGGTGCTTGATTTGTTGCGTTTGAACTGGATTTGAGGAGGGTTTGTTTGATTCTGATTGGGTGAAGGTCTGAATTTGTTTTGACTTGACTGATTCATTGTTGTTGGAATGTTCTTGCGTGATTGTGGCGTTTGGTTTGACTTGTTTGTTGGATGGAGTTGTTTGATTCGTTGGCTTCAGAAATTCTTGGGAAATATTGTTAGTGGCTTGTTTGGCAAAACCCATTTTCCAAGAAAAAAGTGCTTTTTCCAAAAACATTTTTTTCAGAATCACTTTTCCAACAATCACTTTTCTTGAAATCACTTTTTCTCTCTCCCGGTTAAAATTTAGAACAGATGTTGTTGGACCTTGTGTCAGGGTCGGAAAAAATAAGTCGGGAGTTGGCGACGACTTCGTCGTTGCCCTCCCGACACACCCGATGATGATTTTATTGCTGAGGGTATCGGATCCGAAAAAATCAATTTTCTAACCATTTAAAATTGCTTGCACTGTTGTTGATTTGTTTTGCAAGTTCGGAGAAAAAATCGAAAGTTCAAAATTGAAGATCGGACTCAAAGACAGATTTAGAAAAAATAGGACCTTTTTAAGAATTAATAATTTATTTTGTAATTGTAATTATTTTTGTAATATTGTAATAAAAAAAATAATATAATAAATAAAATTCTATTTTCTTATTAACTTGAATTTTCTCGATCCAATTTCTCCTGACAATCATCCGAGCAATTTTTTCAATTAAACTCAAACGAAAAAATTTACTTAGTTAAATTTATTCGACTAAATTTCTCCCGATTAATTCAACCGATTAAACTCGCCCGATTAGATTAAATTCACCAGCTAATTCATTCGATTAAAAATACCCAACTAATTCATATGTTTCAATTGTCCAACTAAATCCACCAAACCAAGTTCATCTGATTAAAATTCATTCGATCAAAAGTCATCCGATGGAATTCAAATGACTAATTTCATCCAATTAAACTCCTTCAAATAAATTCATTTAACTAAATTTATCCAATGAAATTTATCCGATTAAGCTGTGTCATTCTAACTCCAAACTCGGCAATTAATCGTTTGCACGATTTAAATCTGACGTAACTGAGTTCAAACAAATCATCTTGCAACTTAGTTCGTACCCGATATTAACGGTGAATATGACCTTGACCAGATAAGCAGAGAAATCTGATTAAATGGCAAACAAACTGTCTTTTGTGTTGAAAGTTCAAACCGCATCTCGACTACTTTAACTCGGTAACCTGAACCAGCTCAACTAACAGCCATGATCAAAACAACAAATGTTCATCGTAAATTCAACGCGCACCGAAATTCCACTGTTCCCTTAAAATCAACCGTTGACCAGCAAAAAGCAGGGAAGCGTGCATCTGTTAAAATAAAACTCCTCAAAGCACATTCTCGCATCGATTTAACCCGAAACCCACTGATATCTCAATACATTCAGCTCCCGATGGCTTGTTACTCAAACAACATTCCTGAAATCCAACGAACGACTGAATTCTCAGCTCTTGAATAAATAGTACTGTGTCACGGGAAATCTGACGTCAAAACCATCATAAAATTCAGCTCATCCTCAACTAAGCCACATGATCGGAGATGGATACCCTAATTGTTTGAGGGATTACTGATGGCCCTCGACTTCATCAATCGTCAGTAAACTGCAAATTAATGACCATTTTTCCCTTCACCAATTAAATTACACACAGTGCGATTTTTCCTGCAAAACCAACGGACTGAGCAAACTGGTTAGAGATTAGTTACAATGCAATGTAGAATGAGATGAAATATGAAATGAACCGACTAATCTAAGGGTAAAATTTGGGGTATTACAACAGGATAATTTTTTTAAAGTTTTAAACGTTACACTTGGTATAATTGATTGTGGTTTTGGTGCAATCGATTGCACCTTTTCATCATATCTTTTCATGGAAACCCTTACATCATTTCTCTAATGAATTCTTAGAACTTCTCCAATCATTGCCATGATTTTTGAATGGTTTCTTCCATCACTATAAATTTATTTCAAATTTTCATTTTACACTCACCTCTTTCAATAAAAATCTTAAAATTTCTCTGCATATTATTCATCACAACTTTCATACTTAGATACTTTTTGAAGTACAGTTTCAAATCATTATCATAAAATATCTTGAGCACTTAGAGAGAATTTTTTCTCCAATATTCATACTTGAAAGAGAATAAGATTTTGCTCTTTTAGAATATGTCTTAAATAATTCTACAAACTTCATCTACTTATATATACACTATTTTTATTTTTTTTTGTAAATTCTTAAGTATCAAGGATTGTTTAATATTAGGCGTAGTTACTTATCGTCCAAGATTGTTGGAGATAAGGTTATAAGAAAATAGATGATTGTTTTCTTTTCTTAGTGAACAAGTTTAAAGAAGATTGTTATTGATAACTTGGTTAGAATCTTATTTAGGGAGATCAAACAATAATAAAATCTCTTACATGGGGCAAGGGAACCAGAGTACTCTCGGGTTATGAGGGAAATCGGGATAACTCTTGATGTTCTTTACTTTTCCTCACTTTACCGTTATCATTGCTTAACCTAACTAGAAAAGATAAAATAGAGATCCACAAAAAACCAGATAAAGTTTTAAAAGTCCTAATTCATCCCCTCCCTCTCTTAGGCATACTCCTAACTTACAAATAACACATACACCATACACGACATGAAAGATAATTTTATAATTCCTCTTATTATTTCTCTTTTTTTATATAAAATTAGCTACATTTTTTAAACTATGTAACGTGTCATGTAATTTAAAACAGACGGAGTTATAGAATTATATTTTAATATTTAAAAAGTTAAAATTTGTAGGGCTCTTTCTTGGATACCCTATTGTTGGATTACAAAATAGAGTGCAATCATCAAGAATTTGTTTGGGTAGTTTAGAGGATCTAATGATAATAGTGTGTCCGTGGGACTCAAGAATTATTGGAGAATTCTATCCACAAACAACATTTAGTATTTCTTTATCTTTGTAAAGAATTTTTTTGAAGATGTTCAAAAGATTGTTGAGTTAGAGCCAAAGGCATTATGTAGACTAGAATTATACAGTGAAATCCTTATGCGATATGTTACAACTTCAAATGCATACTTAGGAAAAACAAAAGATGCTATAGATTTTGACATCACATATTACTACAGTAAAGATCCATTGACTCCCGGGCTTTTCAAAGACATAATTGAATAAATAGAAGAAATTGTATTGGTTAAATAAGGAGGGTTACCTCATTGGGGGGAAAATAGAAACTTAGGATTTTTGAGAGCAATTAAGAAGTATAATAAAGTAGATAAGTTTTTGAAGGTTAAATAAAAGTATTATCCAAAGGGACTTTTTTTCTAGTGAGTGGACAAACCAAATTCTTGGACTTAAAGAAGGGGTGACAATATTAAAAGATGGTTGTGCATTGGAAGGGTTGTGTATATGCTCACAAGATAGTCATTGTGCACCTAAAAAGAATTAGGTATGCAAATCGGGCAGAGTTCTTAAGGAAGCAAGGGTTTGTAGGCGTGATGTTAAAATTAAAGAAGAAAATGATATGAAAGATGAGATCTAATAGAATGATATTTTTTTGCATAATTTATCAAGTGTCTTGTGCAATTTATTTCAAAAAATAATAATTCCCAGTTGTAAAAACATATATTAAACATGGATATGAGTTTACTTTTATGATATGTAGGTGTTTTCAATGTAACGTATATTATTATGTTCTTATTTGTTTTATATGATATTATGTTTCATGTTTAACTCTATATCTAAATTATTTTCTTTCTTTATTATTTATAATCCATGTTAATTAGAATTATCTAATCATAAATAACATACATTATTGATGTTGAATGTTTAAAGGTATAATATGCTTTTTAACAAGAGTATTTAACCTAAATAGCATGCTCAAGGCTATAATATACGGAAAGGTATTGATTACACATGAACTTTTTCTCATGTAAATAGATTAGAAGTTATTAGATTACATTATCTTATGTTGTCTATCACGATATCACCATCTTTCAAATAGATTATTAGATTACATTATCTTATGTTGTCTATCACGATATCACCATCTTTCAAATAGATGTCAAAAGTGAATTCATAAATGGTTTGATTATTGAAGAAATATATATTAAACCTCTAATATATGAGGATTATAAGAAATCATAATGATTGTCCTCAAGAAACATTTAAAAGAAAATATTTTAGTATACCAACTCAAATAAATTCAAGAGTTAAAAATGGTATACCTCCATGTTCCTTTGTTAGTTATTGAGTTCGTGACTGATCTTCCACATTCTCATTAGATGATATTTATTTACATGTCATCTCTCTCTACATATTCTCATAAAATATCTCAAGTGTTTATGTATTTATTCACTCAAAATCTGTTGTATGAAACATTATACCACTACTACAAATTATACATTTCGTAACAATTTCTTTCTACGACCATTTATCCGACTCAAATAACATTTATTCATTAGGTGTTCTTTTTAAAATCAATTTTCCCATGGTACAAATTAAAAATTATGGTAAAATATGAAGAAGTGACACGCTTCGAATCACAACACTAACAATTTTGTGTTTTTAGTTACAAAATGGGCGCGTTCCCTTAATTTCTATTTTTAAATAAAAATTAAACTACTTTTCACCACATTCCAAAATAACAACCTTGGTGAAATGTCATAGTCATTTCACCATTGTAATACCCCATACATATATGTCTAGAATAATACATAGTGGTGTTATAAATATGGTACATGAAAGTCATACATAAGCAGCAAAATAAACATAAATATTAATACAAGGGATAAAAGCCTAAAGTATCATGGGAAATGTCATATCCAAAATTTTGACCCCTAGATTCCATTACCATTCTAGGAGCATCAAGAATTATTTCCTAACTCTAACCTTGTTTCAAGTTTTTGTTGTTGAGGTCCATCTGAATTAGGGTTTTGCACCATTAGAATCAAGAAGACTATTGCTTGATCAGTCAATATTTTGGATTGATCATCATAAA
This sequence comes from Lathyrus sativus, assembly GCA_963859935.3. Taxonomy (NCBI): domain Eukaryota; kingdom Viridiplantae; phylum Streptophyta; class Magnoliopsida; order Fabales; family Fabaceae; genus Lathyrus; species Lathyrus sativus. The sequence goes on along the minus strand of OZ012739.1, from coordinate 11,011,420 downwards.
ATCAAGATTCCCGTACATTCAAGGATCTTATACTCAACAAGATTCAAGTGCTAATTGATCTCATTGCAAAATCATTGAAGCCCAATTTCATCTGCCCCCAAATTAGGGTTTTGTCAGAAAAAGTCAAGTTGTGCCTTTGACTTTTAATCCAAGCATGATCCCAAGCCTTGAGACAAGATTCAACATGTTCATATACATAATTGGAGCCTATCTATGATGTGTGAGAATTCCAAAGATGCAAATTCATTGAAGATCACACAATTGAATTCACCTGATACAAAATTCATCTGACGAACTCAACTCTTTGACTTTTAGGGTTTTTGGTTCAAATTGAAGCTTCCAAGCCAAATTTTATCAAAATATGTTTAATCAATGAGTTCAATCATGAAGAGATAAAGATTTGATAGGTTTCTTGCAAAATAAGAAAACTTGGATAACTTGAATTTTTCTAAGTGTGGGAGGAAACCCTAATTTTGGTACTAACTTTGAGAGGCCATAACTTTCAATCCATACATCCATTTTTTGAATTCTAAAGATCCATTTTTATATCTCATCATGTAATACAAAATTTTCATAGTGAACTTTGAATATAAGATGCTTAGATTTTGATTTGTGAAGCTTTAAAGTTTGGAAAAATCTTTAAACACTTGGAAATTTTTCAAGACAGCTTTGTTACTTCAATTTTCAGCCAACTTCAAGGCCATTTTTCACCATGATCCCTTTGGACTCAAGAATTTCACCAAACGTGAAAGTTATAGAGCATTTTTATGTCTTTTCAAAAAGTACAAGACTCATTACACAAATTTTTGAACCATGACTCAAGTTCCATACCATTTATGGAAGTTTTGGACTTAAAGGTTGCAATGCCATTTTCAAAAAGCAACTTTAACCACAACTGGTTTTTCTTGAGACCACAACTTGTTCCGTCTACAGAAGAAAGATCTAGAGTATCCAACCACTCAATATCTCATTGTACTTTGCCTTGAAACCATGGAGAACCACCAAACACCAAGATGGAATCCAACTAAACTAAGCAAACCAAGTGAGTCTTCAATTCTGTTTTTCTGCAAGACATTGATCTCCAATATTTTCCTATAAATAGAGCATACCATCATGCTTCAAAAGAGAGAAAAAACCCAGATAAAAACATCCCCCAAACCTATTAAACTCAGCATCTTGCAAATCAAACTCTACTTTGTGCCAAGAACCTCAACCTTGCACAAACATAGTCAATCTCACTTCCACACCTCAAACCACCAAACCAACTGTCCTAACACACCACAGAACACATTTTGAAGGTGTTTAAACTTTCATTTCCATCCAAAACCTGCTAAAACAGAAAGTCAACCTTCAAAACCAAGTTTTGTTGACTTTCTGCATCTTTTATACCAAAGTTTGATTCTGACCTTTTCCAAATTATTTGATCCTTCAAAATCAATCCTCAAACATGTCTTAAAATTTACTCAGCACCAAAACCTGACTTTAACCCCATTTGGTTAAAGTTCAAAATCTCATTTTTCCATTTTTTGCAAGAAAGGAGGCACAACCTGCTCTAGTTGGTTCCATTGAATCTTAAGCATTTAGAAAGGTTCAAGGAGGCCCAAAAAATAAATCCAAGTCATTAAAGTAGTTATGTAGCAGCTTGGTTGGAAGTTCAAATCTTTGCTTCAAGAGGTAAGTGCTATGAACTGAAAATTTTCAAACCATGCTATACTTTGATTCACATTGATCATGGACCTATTTGTTAGGTTGTATGTGATGTTTTTGAACCATTAATTGTTGTTTACCATGATTGTGTAAGACCGTGCCACAGAAATTGAAATTTTGTGTTATTTTAAGGTTTTACTATCGAGTTTTAAAATAAAAGAATTTTCAGACAAAACCAATTGCACCAATGTGTTCCTTGTGAAAAAATAGATAAGTTTGGTTTTTACATCTTTGAGTTTCATTGATTCTTCAAAGAGATAGACTAGGTTTTGAAAAATTGAAAATATTGATGATGATGATGACCAGCCATGGCGCCTTGGGTGAGATTTAATTTATTTCTGGCTCTTGTCTTTACTAAGGGAGGTGATATAATGGATGTATCACCACCCCAGTGGTTTACCATGCACACTCTAGTACTCTCTTGTCTTTCTTGACCAGGGTTCGAGTCCCAGCGACCACCCTTTTTCCTTTTTTTTCCTCATTATTGAAGCTTGTTTCACATATAATTGATTGCTTAACTCTATTTACACAATGCTCGTGTTGGTTGGATGGTTAGAGTTTTAGGTTGTAACCCTAGCAGCGTGGGTTCAAACCCCATTGAGCGTATTCCTTTTATTTTTAATGCCTTATTTTCATGTTTTCTTTCACATATTGATTTAATCATAATTATCTTTATTTTTATCATTTTGACACCACTCTTCTTGCTAAATGCTTATAAGAATGTCTACTTTTTCTCTATATCAAGAAAAATCCCAAAAGAATTATTTATTTGGTACTTATTCATGTTCAAAGTATGTAACTTTTTAGGGTTTCTTAGGTTTTCTTTTGATCCTTTTAATTGATTCCTTTGATTTTCCTTGCACATTTTGACTTGTATAAACCTCACAACCTTGTATGAACCTTACTTGATGTGGTGAATTTGCATGCTCTTGTTGTTACATGATGGTTATTATTTTTTTTCAAATTCATGTTCATATGTAAATACATGTTTGAATATCATAAAAAATATGGTTGTCACCTTTCCCTTGACATGTGATTCTCTTCTATGATTAATTGATTTGAATGTGCATATGCTTCATGTCTCTCATACCTTTCCTTGAGTGTTCTTGAACACTTGTTGTTTTGCTTTGAAACATGTTTAGTATGCATGAAACACCTTTGAGATATTTCTCATCTTCCATGATTGAACTTCTTTTACATGTTGGTTGTCACCTTCTTGTTTAATATGATTCCCCATAATTCACACGTTATTGTCACACATGTCACAACCTTGTTCCAAGATGTTTTGGTTGTCACCTTTACTTGACTTGTATCCATGCCTTAAATGTTGTTATGATTTATGCATGTTGACCTTGAGTTTTGAATTTTGCCATGATAAGTGATGTTTTGACTTATGCATGATTCACTTGTACTTGTTATCTATGATGTTTGGTCTTGTAAGAACCTTATTTCATAGCCATTTAGATGTTGTAACATCTATGTTTACCTTTTATTGTAACCATTTGGTTTAACTCTAAAACTTCTATGGATTAATACTTGGTTATAACCTTGTTATTTGTTTTACTTGATGTTATCACATGCTTGCTTTACTTTCTTGGTTGTTACCATGATTTTATATTTTCATCATGTTTGAATGAATGTATATGTATGCTTAAGCTTTGTTAAATTTCCCCAAGTGATGTAGCTTGTTATCTCTCATCCTACAAAAGAGTTGTCTTGTGTTCCTAAGTCCAAAGGAAAGTCTCTATATTGACTCAATGTCATAGGTAGCTCATTATTCCCCTCTCCCTTTGACCCTGTTAGAGTCATTAGGACTTTCAACTTAGCCTTAAGTTAGAACCTTCTTCCCTTTGACTTTGAAAAGTCAAGACCTTTAGTACACCTTGTTAGGAATCCTATAACTTAGAGCTTAGGACTAGAGTTTGTTAACTATATGTGTGTACCATTGTTATGGGTACTCACTTTTCCCTTTTTGGATTTTGTTAAAGTCAAACCCCCAGTTAGTCTTTCAACTTAGACTTAGAGAGTTTGTTAACTCTATATAAGTACCATTGTTATGAATACTTATTTCCCTTGTAGCCTTGACCATAGTCAAGAGTTCTCTCCCTAGTTAGGAGAACTACGGTTGTTATGATTCCATCCTTGTAAGAATATATAGGCACGAGATGCGATGTCTTGGCGAGCATACTTAGTGCATATACCATAGGTCTTTACCTTTAGCAATCCTCGCCTTAGCATATAACGTTTAGCAGAAAAACATTAACAATAACACAAATACCTAACAAGAGGCTCCTATAAAATGCTACATATACTTAGGGTGCTAATATCTTCCATTAGTATAACCAACCCCTGAACCCCCAATCTCTTAGCTTTGTTGTCATGTAGCGCACTTAGGGTTTTCTTTGATCCTTATCCTTTCCTTTGGATAAATCAAAGTTCGGTGGTGAATATTTAAAGCTTTATGGTTCAAGTTAATTAAAAGTTTGATACCCGATTCTCACCGCAACAGCCAACATACAACATCAAGAGTACTAATACATAAAATCAATTATAACAATGCTAAGGAGCTTAAAACAAAACATATAATATGCCACGGTAATATCTCTAAGTTGAGTAAGACAACTTACCTTTGCTTTTGTCCTGCCTCGAGCAACCTGAAAAAAGATTAAGAATATTGGGTTGAGATTACTAAATCTCATTGAGTCCCCTATCTTATGGATCCAAATAGCTCCACAGGGTGCATATTCATATACAGATTAACCATTGATTTGTGTTTCCTTAATTTACATTTCATGAATATACAATTATCATATAACATCAATTGGAAGCCTTTTGACTACCGAATTCTAGAATCATCAACTCCTAATAAAGTTAGCATCACATGTATGCATACTCGTACCCATGTACGAGAGAATACTAGAGTAGTGTACGCCTCCTACTAGGCCATGCAAGCATACCCTCAATGAGTAACCAAGTACCTAGTGTTAAGAGACTTGCACAATCTTATAACACAATGATTCATAGGAGTAACCAAGTGATTTAAGCCTAAGTGGCTACACGAGCCCATCTGTGATGAGAAACCAAATACCATTTTACTATATGGCGGTACACCCCATTAATCATCAATACACAGATGAGTATCTACAAGTGCAAAAATGCCTACAATATAAAAAAAATTATCCAATTCACCTCAAATCGCTTTCATAATCAAACTTAAGTAAAATTCATTTTTGTAATAACTTGGAATAAAAAGGAGGTGGTTTAGAGCCTACTATTCCCTTTCCCAAGTATTTGAATATGAGTATCCTTACTCGGAAATTCGAGTATTTGTCGTATGTGTAAAATACATTAGCCTTATTTAAATGCCTTTTGCAATTAAGGATGAAAAGGGAGATGGTCTATAGCCTTTTATTCCTCTCCTCAATTATTTGAATACGAGTTTCCTTACTCGACCATTTGAGTAATCGTCATCCAACAAAACACTTAACTAATCGAACTTGTTTTCCACCTTTGTGCACCTTCAAAAATATTTTTAGAAATGAGTATGCTTTATCCATATCAATGTGAAACAAACAAAGGCTTTCACCTCCAAGAACGAGCAATAAGTAAAGGTTTAGTCACTCGATATGTCTAAAGTATTACTCCTTAAAAGCAATTAACTCAGTAGTTTTGTCTTAGTATAACTACGTAGCCTTGAGTTCTTGATTGCACCTGAAGATTTGTATGAGAAGGATTTTGAAATCTTGTCAAGCACCCCTTTAATAAAACATCCCTTTAATGAAAAGCACCCATTTAATAAAAATGTTCTTCTTTTCTATTTTTCTTACTCTATTAGTAAAAGATCACAATTAACATAAGTTATAATTTGAATCGCAAATATAACTAAGAGGTTCCCGTTGAGTACAAGGAATGTTAAGGGTGCTAGTACCTTCTCCTTGCATAACCGACTCCCGAACCTGAATTTGGTTGCAACAACCATTTTCTTTTTCTTTTAGGGGTTTTATTGATATTTTCCCTTTCCTCTTTTAGAATAAATAAAGTTTGATGGCGAACTGTTGCGGTGGGAATCAAGCTATTGATTAACTTGAATCTTAATTCATTCACAACCGAACTTTAGTTTATCCAGAAAGGAAAGGTTTAAAGAAAGAAAGACCTATAAAAATGCAAAGCAAAAGGCAAGGCCTAAAGCTAAGCAAAGAGAGATCTAAAGGTTCGGGGGTTGGTTATGCCTAGGGTAGGTATTTCACATCCTAAACATCTGTAGTACTCTACAGGAACCTCTTGTTAGTATTTGTGTTTGCTAAAGTTTGCTTGCTAAAGGGGAATGTGCTAAGGTAAAGATATAAGGTATATATAAAGAGTATGTACAAAGTTTGTAAAGTATGCTAAGAGGAAAAAAAAGAAAAGGTTGAAACAAAGAGAAAGGGAAAAGGTTGCTCGCCAAGGATCGGGGCCTTGTGCCTACGTATTCTCAAAAGGGAACTTTGAGAAATCAGAGCATTCGTAGTTCCCCTGGTGGGGATGAGGAACTCTTGCTTGTGGTCAAGGTTCCAAGGGGGTGTAAGCATTCATAGGGAAGTACTTACATGGAGTGCGGCGACTCCTATTCTAAGTTGAGATTGTTATGATAGAGGATGTCCACGGCGGGACGCTAAAAGTGAGCACGGCGACTCAAATCCTAAGGCTAGGATGAAGGGATAAAGGGTTAAAGTTTGTCCACGGCGGGACGGTAAACATGAGCACGGAGACTCAAATCCTAAGGCTAGGATAAAAGGGTAAAGAATGTCCACGGCGAGACGGTAAAAGGTGAGCAAGGCGGCTCGGATCCTAAGGCTAGGAATAAGGGATAAAATTGCAAATCATACATCATGTGAAAATATACACTAACACAAGAATTTAGCAAAAAGAATCACTTAAAAAGGATTAAAATTGAACAAGTTATGAATTTTTGAATTTTGTGAAGAAACATAAATAAATAAACAAGTAATTAAAAAGAAGGAAAGGTCAAGGCAAGTATTGAACCCACGCCCTCTTGCTTTACAAGCATAAAACCAATCCACTCAGCCAACACACACGCGTGTTACACAATGGAAAATAAGAGACAAAGTAAAACAGAATAAAGGAAATAAAAAAACAAAAGGGTTGATCTCCACACGGATCGAACCCAGGTTAGGCAGGTGAAAGGTGATAAAGCGCGCAAGTTTCTACCACTGGGGTGGCCATACATCCATTGATTATGCCACCCCAAATAATATGTAAGCTATACAAAGCGTGTTAACCTAGGCAACTCTGAAGCAAAAACAAGTGATAATGCAAAATGCGGTTTGATTCGTATCTCACTCAAAACTCAACCTTTTTTAATGAAATTTTAGTCAATCTTGAGTGTTTTTTAACAAGGAATGCGATGGTGGTGTTGAATTCATGAAACAAAATCCTCAAATAAAAACACGATTGTAGTTGCAAATTGATCTTTTGAAATGCAAAATGAGATTCATGACATGTTATGAACACATTTAAGCCAAAGAAGTACTACACACAAACCACAAACATGTCAATAAATGATTTTAAACACATGGATTAGTTTCAAAATAGGCTGTAACAAATGTGATTCCTTAATTGCAATTTGACATGTTGAAAGGCAATATGAAGTTCATAGCAAATTCTGAGCATACTCAGATCAAACATACCTTACACATAAGTCATAAATCAACTAAATCATGTTTCCACAATCCAAACTTGAACATAAATCCAACAGAGCCAGAGCTGGTATGATGCTTGCAGACATAGTATGAGTGTATGTGTGATGCATTGGTCAAATATGTAAATGGGAGACATTTAATTCATACATATAGTGCTCATCCTACAACTCTAAATATGTTGATGTTCATATTCATGGATTAAGCAAAGTGATTTCCAGCAAAACAGTGTGTGATGTAGCTGTGTGTGATATTGATTTTTTTTCAAAACTGTTTGGCAGTAGAGTGAGTGCACAAACTGGTCCAGCCAAAAGAGAGTGGTCTCATGTCAAGGAATAACTCATACACATCATAAACATGGAAATAAGTGTGTTCAAATTCAAAAATCCGTCCCATTGCAAACAAAACAAGATTTGGTATAGTTCATGGCAACTTTTGGCTTGAAAATGCAATTTGAGAATGAAAAGGTAAAACAGGTGGAGATAGCTCAAACAAACAATACACACACATCATAATCATGAAAATGAATGAGATCATGCTTAAAGCTCATGCCTATTTCAAACAGAACAGAAATTGATATGTTGATGGTAAAAAATGCAAAACAATTTGAAACAACACTTGATGATGCAGCAGGGTATTTTTCAAACAATGAGATTCATGCCACAACAATGACACACACACCACATATATGCTAAAGGATGATCTCATGCTTCAAAATCAATTCAAATCAATACCAAAGAGAACAAAGTATACTGGTTGTAAATGCAACATGAATGTGCAAGGCTGCCAAAATTCAAATGCAGTAGAATAGGTCATGGCAGTTGAGACAATTTGGAACCACATACAAGCTTAAAACATGTGGAATAATGATTCTAGGTTGATGGTCCAGACAAAAATCAGTTGAAACAGAAAATGGCAAGTTGTCCTTAAAACAAATTTTGGTTATAAAAAGGAAAAGTTGTTCATAAACACAGCAGTGACCAACTCATCTTGCTTGAAACAGAAGAAAATACCAAACTTAGCATGACAATGCATACACCAGTCCCACATAATGCTTTGAACAACACATTGGCATAACATTTAGACAGAGGTAAAAACAACATGTTGGACACAACCACTGCCAACCATCAAACTGTAGGCTTAAAACAAATACTTTAAGACAACCCATAATGTAAACCACAAAAACTAGATAGATTCATATTAATAAAAACAGTACAACAGTTGTGAATTTCATAAATGATGGTGACAGTCTTGGTCAGCACAAAGCCACACAATCACACCAAGCCTTATGGCAGTTACAACTCCAAAGTGACAAACTCCAAACATAACAATGTTCAAGAACAAAATAAGTAGCCAAGACACAATTCATGGCAATGTCAAAACACAATCCATACATACATGGTGTATAATGATGAGAAATTTAGAATGACATACCTCTTGTAGATCCTTACTATGCTAGCAGCCAAGAAAACCAGAGATCCTTTTAGAGCAACTTGGTGAAACTTGCTTCCTCTTAAAGAAATAACCAAAGCTTGATGACAGTTTGAATAAACTCACTTCCAGCTATGATTTATGATAAAGAACAGCTATAATATCATGGATATGGTGTGTCTTGAGTGTTAAATTAGTGAGAGTGGATGCAAGTAGTGGTTTGGTGTGAAAAGTGCTTAAAAGTCAACCTATTGTGGTGTGAAGTTTGACTTTTTGACTTATGGAGTTTTTGGTGAATGTGATGATGGAAACAGCTTTAGATAGTTATTTTGAGGTTGCGCATATGGTTTTAGTGAGGTTTAAATGGTTGGAAATGGAGCTGGTGTGGAATTTGCACAAAGGCAATTTTGGTGGTTTTGGAGGGTTTCTTCACTTTTAAGCAAAAAGAGGAAGGAGATGAGAGAGTTGTGTTCTCTGGTGTTTAGAGCTACTCTGGTGTCATTTGAAGAATGGAATGAGTCCCTTTTTATAGGCTAAAGAAGGTTAGGGCGGAATTGGTATTTGGCCAAGCAAATGCATTTTGGAGGGAAAAAACTTAGAAGTTTCAAATGGTGATTTGCATTTGTTGGTTTGAGATTAACTCCACAAGTTAATGACCTCATTCCCAGATACCTTCAATTTATCTGTGCTGTCAAAATAGAGTTGCTGAAATAAGCCATGGCAGCAGCAAACCCAATGCCTCTTACACATGTACTTTTTGTACTTTTTTATGTTAAACAAAAGGGAATATGGATGGATTCTTAGTTTTGCTTGGATCCTTGTCTGATTTTGTCCAAATTACACTCTAATACATCTCAACAGAAGTTATTCCATGATTAGAATGGAAGTACATGGTTGGAAATCAAGTTTAAGTTGAGTTTTGACATGATGACAATCATGTGTCCAGGCCCAACTTTCTCAAGTCATAACTCTCAGCTCATAAAGGCTATGAGGGAGTTCTAGCACTTTTTGGAAAGCCCTCATGTAGCTCTACAAATTTCATGCTTACATGAACTTCAAATTCCTAGTGGAACTAGGTCAAAAATCCCCTTGAAGTTGGCTGAAAACATGATTTGTACAGCCAGAAAACTTAGAAATTTACTAAGTGTTTTTCCCCTCTTGTAATGATTTTGATCATAACTCCAAATATACTCAGTTTTTGAACATGAAACCCTCTGGGACTTTTGTAGTACTTGTCAAGACCTTTCCAAAGAGCTTTGAACCACCTCAATTGGATGTGTGATTAGGAAGTTATGGTCTTGCCCCTTTCAAAACCCTAATTTCCTATTTTTCCGATTACTCCCCAATCCTTAATCCAATGGTAATGAAATTTCATGGATATGTGTAATATGGCATTATGAACATTTTTTCTTCACACTTTGAGGTTAAATTCCTTATGACTTGAGAGTTGACTTTTTGGTCAACCGAACGATCGATTGATGACGATCGAATCGACTGTTGTCGTTCTGGGTCCTCTGAGGCCTTGAGACTTCTTGAGGGGACTTTAATAAATCATATGAGCTTCATGGAACATTTTCCCACCATTAGAACACCTTTTAAATGAAAAGTCAAACCACAGTTGACTTTTCCTAATCCGAAACCCTAATTCACCTGTATTTGAACAAAGACAATCTTGAAATAGGTTAAGGTTAAATGATCAAATGAAAATGATCCTAGAATGATTATGAGGATCTAAGAGGTCAAAATTTGGGGTGCAACACGAACCTATTCGAACATTTTTTCCAGGAATGTGCAAACGCTTCGCGAAGGATCGTGTTTTTTTGAGATGTGACTGCTGGTAATTCTGTTTGAGCTATTTACTATGAGCGTGTGAGCGCTTTGCGAAGGATATCACTTTTTGAGATGCGACAACTAGAGACTATGTTCAAGCTATTTTCCGTAAGCGTGCGAAGGATCACATTTTTCTAGATGCGACACCATATTCTTCCGCTTCTTGCTAGGTCACCTATTCAAAATATAGACTGTAGTGGAAACTGCTTCGCCCCATAAGGATTTTGGTAAATTTTTCTGCTTAGCATGCATCTCTCTATGTCCAATATGCTATTATTTCTTCTTTATGCTATTCTATTATGTTGAGGAGTGTAAGGAGCAGTTACCTCATGATCAACACCATGTTCTGCAAAAAAACTCTTCAAACATCTTGGAAGTGTATTCGCCACCTCCATTTATTCACAGAACTTTGATCTTCTTCTAACTCTTGTTTTTGAAAATCATCTTGAATCTCTTAAAGGTTTTTAATACTTCATCCTTTCTCTTAATCACATAGATCCCCAACTTTCGACTAAATTCATTGATAAACAAAAAATACTTGTTTCCACCAATGGTATGCTCCTCTAAAAGGCCACATACATCTTAATGCACAATTTTGAGTATGCAGGATGATCTCATTGGCATTGTCGAAACAAAATACTTTTTGGATTGCTTTCCGAATAGACAACCTTAACAAAGTTTTTCGGACATCTCTAAACTTGGTATACCAACTACCATATCTTGAGTAATTAGTTAATTGAGTGATCGAAAGTTCAAATTTCCAAACCTCAGAGGCCACGACCAACTATTCTTATGGTCGATAACAACTTTTTGTCCTTGTACATCAGTCAAACTGATCATGGTATTGAATGTCCTATTCTTCGACAAAGAAGATTTCAAGACCAAATAATTATGAGTGTCGAACAACTCCAAGGCTCCATCTTTCATAATCACTAAGAAACATTTTTCGACTAGTTTTCCAACACTTAGCATATTGCACTTTATTCTAGGTACATAGAGTAAATATTTAATCATAGATTTTCCTCCATTCCTCATTTGAATAACTATGTCGCCAGTACCTTCTGTTTGCAAAAAAATACTATTAGTAATTTTGACCTTGCTCTTCTTCGACGAGTCAAAATCTGCTACCCATATTTCTCGACTAGTCATATGTTTCAAGCATCCCGAGTCGAGGAACTAGATCTTTGATTCAGCATGGTAACTGCAACTGCAGCCATAACCATCATATCTTCATAATCATCTGAATATTGGCATGCAAGGTTTTCTCATTCCTCTTTGTCTTTTATCACTCCTTTGTATTTATTGTACCATAGTTCTTGGCCACATGATCCCACTTTTCACAGCTATATCATTGCACACCTTTTTTCTCTGTCTTTCTAATAGAATTTCCTTCTCCTCTTTTCGAGGATTCAGAAACCTCATCATCATACTTATGCTTTTGAAGATTTGACCAAGACACTATAAGAAAACATGCGATTTGCTAAGTGATTTAGTGACGTGGTAATTATGTGGGGGAAAATAGACGTTGCGACGTGTATACCATGTCACTATATTATTTTATTAATAAACACACCAAAATTTTAGTTGTGACGTGAAACCCACGTCGATACACAAAAATTAAGACTTTAAAATCCAAACATTGGGTTTCACGTGGGGAGGGAAGTTTGAATTTTTCCAGAATTTCATTTGTGGCGTGGTACCCACATGGGAAAATGAAATTTAAAAACAGAAAAAATAAAAAATGGAAAATGTCTTGCACTTTTCGACGTGGAAAACGCGTGAGAAAGTTCTGACGTGAGTCTCACATCGCTAATTGATAATAATTATTTTGACTTGTAATTTGTTTTTATAGTGGGGACATACTGAAGATTGATTTGACTGTGGATGTGTACCGACGTGCTTTCCACATCGCAAGATGATTTTAAATTATTTTGTTCTTTTATTTTTATTTTACCGTCGGGTGTATTGATTGTGTGCTGACAGATAATAAATACTAGGAAATTTTCGACGTGGTATTCACGTGGCTACTTTCCTAAGTATTTATCACGTCACAAATACTAAGAAATGTTTTTTTTTGTCCTTTTTTTAATATTACCGTTGAATACATTAACTGGTAATAAATATTGGTAATGTTCCGACGTGGTATCCATGTGGGTACTTTCCCACGTATTTACCACGTCACAAAACTCACTATATATATGTTAGTTCTTGATTGGTAGGAATTTCGGTAAAACTAGGTGCAATGACATCTGTAGCCAGAATTAGCAGGTGGATTTTTTTGATGTGTAACAGTTTTTCTCATGATGTCAAATGAGATGTCTTCACATTCATGATCTAAAAATTCTATATGAATGTTTGTGTGAGTATATCTTTTTGTGCAAATTGGCTGCATGTATCTGATGTGGATTCTGCATGTTTCTATTTTGTTAGTAAAGGCGTTTCTGATGCACCTCCTGTGGATTAGATTGGATTGGATTTGGATTTAATAGCATGAGATCAATTGCAGTTTTGGAGATTGATTTGATTAGATCTGATTAAGATTTGATTGGACAAATCAAATCTGGAAGATTGGTGCTGTTACTTTTGGTGCAGCCCAATCCCAGTGTGCGTTGCTATTTATAAAGGTTGAAACCCTAGCTTGAAGACCAGCGAAGCAAAAATTGAACCTAAGAAAATCAAGGAAGCTTTAATTGATGAATTATGGATAAATGCCATGCAAGAAGAATTGGGTGAATTCAAAAGGAATGAAGTTTGGGATCTTATGCCAAGGCCTGAAGGAACAAATGTGATTCGAACCAAATGGGTTTACAAGAATAAAACTGATGAAAAAGGAGTGGTCACTTGGAACAAAGCCAGGTCGGTTTCTCAAGGATATACTCAGATTGAAGGAATTGACTTTGATGAAACCTTTGCCCCTGTAGCTAGACTTGAATCCATCAGACTACTTCTGGGAGTTGCTTGCATTCTAAAAATCAAGCTGCTTCAAATGGATTTCAAAAGTGCCTTTCTAAATGGCTACCTAAGTGAAGAAGTCTATGTGGAACAACCTAAAGGATTTGTTGATCCAACCTTTCCTAATCATGTCTTCAAATTAAAAAAAGGCCTTGTATGGCCTAAAGCAAGCTCCTAGAGCTTGGTATGAAAGACTCACTGAGTTCTTTATTGAGAATGGATAGAAAATGGGGGATAGATAAGACCTTATTTATCAAGGAAGAAGAGGGAAAACTCATGATTGCTCAAATCTATGTTGATGACATTGTCTTTGGTGGGATGTCAGACAAGATGGTTCAACATTTTGTTTAGCAAATGCAATCCGAATTTGAGATGAGTCTTGTTGGGGAATTAACTTACTTTCTTGGTCTTCAAGTCAAACAGATGAAAGATTCCATATTTCTATCTCAGAGTAAGTATACCAATAACATTGTTAAGAAATTTGGGATGGAAAATGCCAGGCACAAAAGAACTCATGCTCCTACCCATCTAAAATTGTCCGAAGACGAAAATGAAGTTAATGTGGATCAAAGTCTGTACAGAAGCATGATTGGAAGCCTATTATATCTCACAGCAAGCATACCTGACATTGCTTTTGCTGTAGGTGTTTGTGCCAGATTTCAAGTTGAACCCAAAATTAGCCACATAAATCAAGTCAAGAGAATTTTTAAGTATATCAATGGGACAAGTGAGTATAGGATGTTGTACATGATCGGTGGATTTTACTTGTGTTTTTCAAACTATGTTTGTCGTTGGTTTTGCACTGTTTTTATCCGTTTTTGAATCTTTGGTTTGTGTTGTCTTAGTTATTTGCAGTCGTTTTTGTGTAAGTCTTATTTTAAGGTTTGTATTACTTTTTTCGCTGATGCGTTTGATTTGGTTGCTTTTAGTGAGTTTTTGGCAGGAATTGGTGGCCCGACATCCGTACCGTTTCGGAGGCAAAGAAAAGCCGAAAAAGTGGAAATCAGAGGTCTGACACGGGTACCCGTGTTTCACAACACGGCTCGTGTCAGGAAGGACACGACCAAGAGGATAAGAGGAGAATGGAAAACAGAAGAGCAACACGGGTGCCCGTGTCACACAACACGGCCCGTGTTACAACCCCTGATGCAGAATTTTGTGTTTTCTTGATGCAGCAGCCTGACACGGCCACCCGTGTCACACAACACGGCCCGTGTCAGGGCCACTGATGGTGAAATTGTCGTTTTTCCGATTTTATGTTAGCCGAGCTGTTTCGAAGGTCATTTTAGACATTTTGTGATGTAATTTGAATTAAGTTTATTAGTCGCATTTTGGCGAAGGAAAAAACACTTTTGGATTGGGATGATTTTACATAACTGAAGAAGGAGATTTCTGGAGAACGAAGGATCAATCAAAAGCGGAAGCAATTGATGATCCAAGTGAACCAATTTCAATTGTAATGATCTTTTCTATTTTATTTCTAAGTGCATTTGTTTTGATTAAGAACATGAGTGGC
Source organism: Lathyrus sativus (assembly GCA_963859935.3). Taxonomy (NCBI): domain Eukaryota; kingdom Viridiplantae; phylum Streptophyta; class Magnoliopsida; order Fabales; family Fabaceae; genus Lathyrus; species Lathyrus sativus. The sequence continues at coordinate 10,996,288 of OZ012739.1, read as the reverse complement.
TAAACCCCCATTTGTTAGTGGGTGGTCCTAAATTGCGATGTATTGACATTTGTTTGGATTATCTTATGAGATTTATTTTATTCACCTTATATCTTTTATTTTGCAATGATCTTAATGCTTATTCATATTGGAAAATAGAATTTGATTTACGATTAGGTTTTGGTCCGGAAAGTCAACCTAATGCTTTTGCAAAATAACTTCACGGTAGATATTGCTCAGAAATGGGGATATCCCGTAGCACGTGTTTTATGTCAGAACTATTGCTTGATGCTTTTCATGGGCACTGAGGAATTAGTGTGCATGAAATTCATCAAAGGGTTTTTCATTAAGGAATTAAGGAAAACTGATTTTAAAAACTGATGTATTAAGGTTAAAAATAATTATCTCAGAATAATCCTACATGGTCTTTACTCGCAATTTGTCCACTTCCCTAACATTGTTATTAGATTAATCTAAAGTCATTATTTTACTTGTTTTGTTACTCTGCTACCAAACAACCCCCAAGGCATTTTTGTTCATTTGAATACTAAAACTCCTGTTAATTACTACGCAGTCCTCGAGATCGATACTTGGGACTTTTCCCCTTATTACTACAATCGGTAAAAATAATACACTTGCTATTTTCCCGATCAAGTTTTTGGTGCAGTTGCCGGGGACTGCCAAATTAACGTTTTTTTTAGAATCCAAAAGAAATTTTGTTGCTCTGCAACTAAATTTTTTATTATTTACTGTATTCTCTCTGTGCTTAAAATATCTAACGTTTGTCTAACTGTGTATGTGAGGTCAGGCCTCAGCTAAATATTCTTTTGATACAGAACCAGAACGAGCATTACATGAAAGACTGAGAAAAGCTAAAGTTAAAAGACTGGCAGAAATAGAAGAAATTATATCTGTGCATAGTGACTCAGAAGCAGAGAGAGAGACAACACCTGAAACTGTTCAAATGGCTGGGAATCCACCTCAGCCTGAAAGACTGTTAGGAGACTATGAAGGGGCCAATGCTCAACCAAACCGGATGACCATTTTGAATCAACTGGTGAATGTTGCACATTTTCAGCTACACCCTTCCACCATCCGCCAGTTGGAGAGCAAGTCGTTCGCAGGAAGAATCAACGAAGATGCAAACAAGCATCTTCAGAGATTCCTTACGACTACCACATCTTTGAATACAGAAGGTCATTCCGAAGAGGACAAGAGATTGGTTATGTTCCCATTCACACTCACTGATGATGCGGAAGAATGGTTTTACTCACTGTTGCACCCCAAAATTTGCTCAACCTTTTTCTTACCTGGTTTATGTTTCATTGCATTAGCATAACATAGTTCTATCATTTTCATAACATAATATAATTCATCTAACAGGGGATCAAGTGTGGTTTATGTCAAGAGAAGCCTAGCCAGAGGTCTTATTCAAGCTTGAGAAGTCATCAAGGTCATCAGGAGGTGGTTTGAATTCTTAAGAGATTTGAATGCTTACATGTGGATTTTCTCCTAACTTGAGGATGTTTTGAAGACCATCAGAGAGATGTGAAGTATTGATTATGAATAGAGGATGTGGATAGAGCTCATGGAGTTCCTAAAGGGTCAGGATGGAGCTCAGTCAAGTCATTGTATCAAGTACAAGAGCCACAGTTAAAGGTGCAAGCAATTAGAGTTTCATCTGGGTCAACCCTAGGTCAACTGTGCAAATGAAGAGTATCAAAGCCTATTTTTAGGTCATGGAGTTCATGGAGTGATGTATTGAGACATTTGAAATATTTTTCCAAGATCAAATCAAGAAGAATCAAGAGTGTGAGAAGTTGCTAAATTAGGGTTTCAGTGCAAAATCCCCTATTTAATGCCTAACTTCAAGACCACATAAGTCAAGATTCAAGTTTCATCTCCATCTTTGGTCAAAATGAAACTTTTAGAGCATCTTCATACCTTTAATTTGAGTACTATAAGTCCTCCATTGGATTTATAGAACTCAAGTTATGGTCCAGACAAGTTACAGGTCACCAGATGAATGTGAAATTTGTCTGTGAAAATCATCTGACTTACAAGCTACTTTTGAACTAGAAGAAAGTTTCTCATGGACTTTTGGCCAACATGAAAGTTGTTCCTCTTGATCTTAGCTTTCCAAAAAGCTATATAAGTCCTCATTATGATTTGTGGAGCTCAAGTTATGATCTTTGCAAGCCAGGGGTATTTTGGGAAAGTGAGATTATAGGCCATTTTGGATTATAGGTCAAAATCTCCAACTTGCACACTTCAAATGAAGTTTTGTTCAACATGGAACTTGCTCAAAATGTGATTTTTAGGTCACCCAAGTGTTCATGCTGCATTGAATTGGCTTGAGGCAAGACTTGATTCATGATGGTTTTAAAACGAAGGTTTTAAAAGGGATTAAACTTGAAAAATCCAATTTAATTGTTAAGTGGTCAAAACATGCCAAATGAATACTCATTTTGAGTAGAAAAAGCATTTTAAAGAGGATGGCATTATTAGAATTTGGATTTGAGGCAGAATTCTTGGAGTTTCAATGTTGTTTCTTCACAAACTAGTTACATAGCAAAATCATTCACCAAGCCAAAACCAACACTCTTTGTGATTCAGAATCACTCCCAAGTCCATGTGCAACACATTTGAAGCTTCTAGAGCAAGATACAATGCATATTTCGTGACTGTTGCATTGAAATTTTGAAAGAAAAACAGAATTGTGGATCTTCTGAATTGGGCTCAGTTTGGACCTCTAAAGTCCATGAATCTCTTCTATTTAAGTTCTTTGATGATCTCAGAATCATTTTGGTGTTCAATTCGTGCCTGAAACAGAGAGAGGGAGTTCATTTGCAAACAAGCAAGATCAAATAGTGTTTTGAGTTCAAGGCCAAATTAAGAGCAATTGAAGGTTCCAACATCTTCCTTACACATCATTGAGTGATTCTGGAGATTTTTGAAGCTTGAATCATGCTCTAACCACTTCAATCTGAAGCTCTACACCAAGTATGTAAACTTCAACTTTCTCATAGTTCTAGGAAGATGTAGATCAATTTGAACATGTTGTTAGGATCAGGAAGAGATGTAGGTGCTTTTTGGATAGAAATTTGGACAATTAGAGACAACTTAAGATGATGTGTGATTTCTGTTTGGACACGATTTGGCCTGATCATGAGGTTATAGCACAAATTAGATAGATCAGGTTGATCTCTGAAGCATGAGGAACAATTCTGTGTAATTAGAACTAAGTTTGGTGATGATCAATGCGAAGTGCATTTTCTGTTTTGGATCATGATTTGAAATTCAAGAGGAGTTAGGAGATTTGAAGGTGATATTTGAGATCAGTGTGAAATTTGGAGTGGATTGATGTTAAATTTGATGATGTTTGATCACCTGTGATGTTTAACTCGCTGGAGAAGACGACCAAAAGTCTTCTCCGGCCACCTGAGTAGTGTTCCCTCCGTTTCTGAATTTGAATGAGGACGATGAACGAGAGGCGTTGATCTAAGTTGAAACGAAGACTTGGTATCATGATCGTGTGGCAACGTTTTGTTTTAATTTCTGCTGACTTTGACTATGAAACGAGGTCATTTCATTAAATGATGTAGCGAGCTTCCTGAGCGTAGATCCCTTTGACTAGTAGACACATCCAACGTCCCTTGTTTTATCCTGCGTTTTTATTTTCTTTTATTCTTTTTGGATTTATTTTAATTCTATTTTTCTTCTAAAATCATTTTTAATTTCATTTTTTATCAGAAAAATAAGATAAAAATATCTCCATGATCCTCTCATTATTTGTGATTTTCTAGAATGGTTAGATTTCATTTTCATGCATTTTTCAATTTAATTTGCATTTTTCTATTTTGTGATATTTCTTTTATTTTGCATATTTCTCCTCTCTGTTTGTTGATTTTTGTTTGATCAATGGGAGTGGAGTTTTGCTTTGATTTTTTGATAGGTTGTAGATTATAGATGTATGCTGCCTCAGGAATTTTATCATAATATTTAGATAATCATAGGTTCTGTTTTGGATTAGGGTTTTAGAGCCTTCCCTTTCATGGTTTCCCTTTGACACCCTACAAATTAGGATTTTATTAGTGGCCTTAGAAGTTGAATTAGGCTCTGATATTTGAACTATAGGTTCTTAACAAATGCATATTCCCTTAGGAAAATTATTAGATTTTTAGAATCTAGTTTGCTATTTTAGATAGAATTTGCAATTAGGTTGTGCATTTGGTGCTTCTATTTTGGTGCTTGTTGTGTTTTGCCTTCTTGGTGGCTTTTGGTGCATGGTGAGCTTGTGTTTCTTCTTGGAGGTTGCTTTGGCCTTGCTGTAGCTGTTGTGGAGTTGCTTGTGGAGCTTGGCTTGGAGCTTTTCTTTCCTTTTAGAGGCTTTCTAGAAGCTTGTAGAAATTAAGGTTTTAGGAAAGAGCCTTAGAAGTAGTTTCTTTTCTTTCTAGAAGCTTGTGGAAGCCCCATCTCTCCTTTGGAGGGATGAATGGCATGTCATAATGAGTAGAACTTTTGAGGATGCCCTTTCTTCCCAATGTTTGGTTGAGTGTCCTGATGAACTCCTTTGGTCTTCATCAGGCTTCCCATCATGGTAATTTGATCTCTATGATGAATCTCTTCCTAGTGGAGCTTGCTTGAAGCTTGAAGATGAAAATGGAAGCTTGAAGATGCCTTTCATGAAGCTATCTTGAAGATGAAGTCAACTTGCTGTCAACTTTGTTGTCAAGAGGCTGATGTTTGAAGCTTGCTATCTGCTGTTTGCTGTAGAAGACTGTTGCTGCTGCTTGGGCTGCTTTCTCTGTTTTCTTTTGTTGTTTTCTCTGTATTGTATGTTTTTGCTTGTGTAGCTTGCCTGTAGGTTTGAAGTGGAGCTTGTCTCCCCTTGCCTATTGTTTGTTAGGTTCGAGGTAGAGCAGGTATCCCTTGCCTTGCTTGTACTGTTGCATAGCATGCATTTTATTTTGACTGTTGTTTTCTTTTGTTGTTTTCCCCTAGGAACTCTGACTATTCTCTGTGCAAGAGAAAGTCATGACAGACATTAGGGTTCTAACCATGCATGATAACATTAGGTAGTTCCCCTTCTAACCTTCAACCATAGGCTTTAGATCGTCTTTCTCTTCTCATCTCAAAACAATTCAAAAACACAGTAATAAAGGTTAATTGAAGTCGTAAGTTACGAGCCTTAAGCTATCTAGGAAAGGGTTGTTGGACGGTCTCTCTCTTCAATAATCTGGATGTTTAGTGTGGTACCCTTTGGGTGACATGCGACGCATTCATTCCTAGGTCATAGTCTCTAGTGCGACAGAGATTGCGAATATCCTAAAAAACATTTCTTCCGTAAAAGACTGAAAACAAACATCCAAAACCCTTTTTGTCCTCTTGGACCCTTAATCAGGAAAACCCTTTCATAAGGAGATAAAAAAACTGTCAGACAAGCTTGTGTCTTCCGTAGCCCGAACTACATTTGCTCTGATCTTTCATGTCGTATGAAAGTACGTAGGCACGAGATGCGATATCTCGGCGAGCAACCTTCCCCCTTTCACCCGTAGTTAGGCGAACTACGTTGACTCTGATTTCTCGTTTCAGACGGGAATACGTAGGCATAGAACTGTTGTGTTCTACCGAGTCACTTTTCTTCTCTTTTGTCCGTAAGCCTGTAGAGTAGATAGATAAACACACCCTTTTAGATAGACAGCAAGCGTGGATCCCGTCGAGTACGACGGACGTGAGGGGTGTTAATACCTTCCCCTTGCGTAACCAACTCCCGAACCCAGGATTTGGTTGCGATGACCATTCCTTTCCCTCTTTGCGTTAGGTTTTCTCTTAGCGTTTCCTTTCCCTCCTTTGGGATAAATAACGCACGGTGGCGACTCTTTTGTCATTGTCGGCGCCGATTTTCGCAGTAGCGACAGCTGGTGACTCTGCTGGGGACTCCAATGGTTCCCTATGCGAGTCAATCCTAGCGCTTGTTTTCCCTCTTGGGGTGTTGTATGTGCTTTATCTTTCTGTATTTACTTTCCGCACTATATTATTGTTGTCGTGTTGTGGGTAAAGGGTTATTTTGAGAGATAAGCCGGACCTGGGCTTGAGTATGCACATAGACTTAGAAGTGGAAAGTAGTGGTTAGCCTGCTTGCTTTGCTCGCACCAGATAACTACGAAATCTGCGCTCAGACGAGATTCTCTTTGATGGCTTCTTGCCTGGCCCTTTGGGCTCGACAGGTTGTTGGATTTGAGGGTTGTCGACTCTGGGGACCTATCATTTGGGATTCAGCTAAGTGAGGCCGCTTCAAGAGATGATGATGCCACACCTTCTGGGTATCATATCATTGCTCTTGAAAGTCTGTGACGCTGATGACCGGATAGGATGTCGTACCTCGTCGGCGAGTTAAGTCCATACCTGTGAGGGGTAGGGGGTCTTTTTGTAGGAAAACTCTGGCTTCAGATAACCCGGTTCTTCTTTATCAGTGTGAACTTGGAATAAGGGTCTTTTGTGGTTGGTTTGTGTTGAGGCGAAGATCTGGTTATTCTCAAGCTACAGCACAGCACAACACTTCTGATTATGCTTGCCACAACACAACACTTGATCCCCTGTTTGCATATGCATTTGCATTTTCATGTATGCATTTCATTAACATGTATTTATGTTGCAGGTGTACTTTCCCCCAGATTCTAGTGTTCTTCTTGCCTAACATGGAGTCCCTAAACAAGACCGTTACTTACAAGTTGCCTTCTCCTGACATCAGTTCTTTGGTGAAGTTAGTTGCTCTGGCCGACCAGAAAGTGAGGGCTGAATTCAGAGAGTCATATGGGAGATTTCTCAGTCTAGTGTGTAGGCCTTCTGTGTTTGAGTTGTATGGATTATACACCTTGATGCAGTTCTATGAGCCTCAGCTGCACTGCTTCTTGTTTCCTGATTATATTTTGGCCCCTACTTTGGATGAGTTTTCTGCTTTGTTAGGTGTCCGGGTGTTAGATCAGATGCCTTTTGTCCATGATGATGTTGAGCTTGATCTGGCTAAGCTGGCTGAGATTGTTAGTCTGGATGCTTCTGGGTTCTCCGGAGGTTTGGTTAAGCTGAACAGAGCGTATGGTTTTCATCTCTCTTTCTTGGTTGACAAAGCTGTACAGTGCGCCAAGGATGAATGTTGGATTGTCTTCAGTGCTATATTGGCTGTATGCATTTATGGTATCATTCTGTTTCCTAACTTGCCTGTTTTGTGGATTCAGATGCCTTCTTCATTCTTGCCTCGAAGAATCCGGTGCCTACTCTTCTTGGAGACGTTTATCATTCTATCCACTATAAGAATGAGAAGCGTAGGGGTAAGAATATTTCTTGTTGTGTACCTCTTCTGTACAAGTGGTTCTATGGACATCTTCCGAAGACAGGACCTTTTATTGATACTGCCAGTACTTTAGATTGTTCTTCCAGGTTGATGGGTTTGTCCGCGGAGAACATTGTATGGTTTGATCGGAGCTGATATTATCTATAGTTGCAGTGGCTTTCCGAATGTCCCGTTGATTCGACGGAAAGGCTGTATCAAATATAACCCTTCTCTGCTTGTGAGACAGTTTGGATACGCTTTGAAGGACTCTCCTATTAAAGATGAGATACAAGAATCTCTGTATCTCACGGGCTTATTAGAAGAAGACGTTCTGGTTAGATTGAGGCATGCATGAGATAATATTCATAGGAGAGGCAAGGCTTTGCTTGGCAAGAGCAATAGTAGAGCATATGATCCTTATTTGACTTGGATCCATGAGAGAGCTAGGACTTCTTTGATGCCATATCCTGCTGTAGAGCCATTGTACCCTCCGGTGATTGAGGAACCCACTTCAGTGGAGATGGAGAAGTATAAGAAGCTCTGGGACGAAAAGGAAGAGTTGCGAAAAGCAAACGAAGAATTAGAGAAATAGATCTTCCAACTTCATCATGAGAAGAATGAGGCAACCTTTTCTTTGAAAAAGCAAACTGAAGTGATCAACAGAATGGGCACAGATTTGACTGAGGAAATCAACAAAAGAGAGAGATTGGGGGTAGCCATGAATGGTGTTAGTAGCGTGCTTGCTAATAAGAAGGAGCTTCTAGACAAAGCCTATTCTCGACTCTCTAAGTGGGAATCTTTGTGGAATGCCACACTTACTAGCCGGAAGGAGCGTGAGGACGAGCTGAAGCTGCAGATTTCCAAGCTAGAGGCGCAACTCAACGCCAAGGATGCGAAGATTGCTGAGGAGGCATCTCTTAGGCGCGACGCTGAGTACAGAGTGAGCGACATTGTCAAAGAGCTGAAGAGTTATGAACTGAGGGTTGACTTTAAGAGATGCAGGCTTGATGCATGTTTTGGCAAGGGAACCTGTGAGGAAGATGCCAGGAAGTTGCAATTCACTATTGGTCGGCATGTATTATTGATACAGGGACTACTCTCCAGACCAGGCCATCCTGAGACGTTGAGATTATTGGAGGATTTCCGGGCGCGTCATCCGTTCTGATCTAGCTTTGACATTTCCCTTCTATTTTATTATATTGCTTGTATTTTGACCATCACCAGGCTTGTTGGTCGAGGTCTTCTCAGTTGTATTCAGTTGTACCTTGTACTTTGCCTTTGGCTTTTGTTTATATATGAGGTTTTCTGATTCTATTGCTTGTCTGTTTGGGGCTCCATTGTCGTCATGGCTTCTTCTCCGGAACTTGAATTGGGGGGAATTAACCTGTTTCATATTTACATGTTAGCATCTTGCATATTCATATTGCATTGCAGGTACCTTTTTTTGGGCTCGTATCTTATCTCCTGCACCTTTCAGGTTGTTTCAGGATTGACGAGCAGAGAACTCACCGGTACTCTACTAGAAGCAACTGTAAGAAGATTATGAACCAGGTATAAGCTGAGATGCAGGAGATCCGTGACAAGTTGGCACAGTTCATGCAAGCGATGGAGACTGTGGCCAAGGGCCAAGAGCAACTTCAAACCCTTGTGCAACCGCTGATTGCACGGGCTGAGGGTAATACGTCTGGTAATTCTCTTCATGTCGGGACTCCTCGCAGGGAGGAGGTGATACCAGTGGTGGTTCCCAAAGATGGTGAGACTGGTACTGGTAATGGCAACGAGAATGCTGGTAATGGTACCGGGAATGCTGGTAATGGCAACGGAAACGTGGAGACCAACGAGAATGTTGGTAATGTTGGTTTTGGAGATGTCAATCAGGGCTTCGGTAACAATGCTGGTTTTGGTGATAACAATCAGGGTTTTGGCTTTGGTAATTAGGATTGTGGCAATATTGGCCTTACCAATCAAGGTTTTGGCAACGGAGGCTTTGGCATACCAATCAAGGTTTTGGAAATACTGGTTATGGTAATGCTGGTTTTGGCATCGTGAGTACCAACGGTGTAGGATTGGGTCCTTACAATGCTGGCTTCGGGCTAGGTATGGCTAATCAAGGATTTGGCAACAGGGGCGTGGTCCTAACTTTAATCAACAAGGTTTTGGTCGTAATGCTGCTTATGACGGATATGGAAATGAGGGTCCGTACTGGGGCGAGGACCTCCAGGAAGATGCTTTCTCTGGACAAGGCATGGGTTTTGAGAGGCATGTAGACAATGATTGGAGGTTCAAGATGCTGGAAGAACAGGTGAGAGGTCTGGCTAATCAAAATTTTGTGGGTTTAGACATGGCTAGCATGGGATTGATTCCTTGGCTGAGGGTACCGCTCAAGTTCAAAGCGCCTGCTTTCGATAAGTATAAAGGAGATACATGCCCACGAGTTCATGTAAGGTCATACTATTGGAGAATGCCTTCCTACTCAAATGATGAAAAGATGCTGATGCATTTTTTCCAAGATAGCTTGTCTGGGCCATCATTGGAGTGGTACATGGGATTAGAGCCTGCCCAGATTGGTAGCTGGAAAGAGTTGGAAGAAGCTTTTATAAGACATTACCAATACAACAGCGACCTTGCGCCAAATAGGGTACAACTTCAAAGTCTTTCTCAGAGGAACAGCGAGAGTTTCAAGGAATTCGCCCAGCGATGGTGCGATCTTGCGGCGAGGGTGCATCGACCTATGGTAGAACGGGAGTTGATTGATCTCCTTGTTGGTACATTTTCTGGCATGTACTATGATAAACTTCTCAACTGCTCAATGGGTAGTTTCTCTGACATGATACTCATGGGAGAGCGTATTGAAAATGGCATCAAGATAGGTAACATTCAGGCAGGTGAATCAACCTCAGCTGGAGGTGCTAAAAAGGTATTCGGTGGTAGAAGGCAGGGAGACGCCAATTCAGTGTATGGTGGTCGAGGACGGGGTAGAGGTCGTAATCAGTATAATCAGCAGCAGATTGCTAGCGTGACTATCCATATACCTCAACAGCAACAACCCCAACAACAGCCGCAGTAGCAACATAGACAGCATCCTGCTCAGCGGAGAATTCAAGAGGGTAGGCCAAAGAGGGTATTTGACACGCCTCCATCAACGTATGTTGAACTCCTTCAGACTTTGTTAGGTTTGAAACTTGTTGAAAAAAGAACAATGGCCCCGCCAACGGGCACACCTCCTTTTGGTTATGACACCGGTAAGCATTGTGAATTTCATTCCGGGGCACCCGGTCACGATATCGAGAGTTGTCATGCTTTCAAGCATAAAGTACAAGATTTGATTGATAGTAAGGCCATAAACTTCAGCCATGAAGCGCCCAATATTGTACAACACCCGATGCTGAATCACGGGACGGCTGGAGCGAATGCCATTCTGGTGGATGAAGGTTCGGATCTGGTAATGAATGTTGATGAATTAAAAACACCGTTGAGCTATGTGAAGAGCAGATTGCTGAGGGGGGGAGTCTTCCCCGGGTGTAATGAAGATTGTGCAGATTGTTCAGCCCGACCTAAGGGTTGTAATAGTTTGAGGAAGGGTATTCAGAATATGATTAACGAAGGAACATTGCAGTTTGACCGCTCTGTTGTTGAGAATCTTGTTGAGGCAATATTTGAAGAACAGGGTGAGATTGCAACAGTTACAATTCCTTTCAAGACTATTACGATATCGGCGCCTGCCAAGCGGCCGACTATCACTATAACAAAAGTCGGACCCATTCCGTTTGAGAGCATGAAAGCCATTCCATGGAATTATGGGATGGAGGCCTATTGTAATGGAGAAAAGATTAATATGGATAGCCCGCCAGCAGGGGCAGTTGATAACCTCGTGGGAGCGGGAGGTATGACCCGCAGTGGTAGAATCTTCACATCACCAGAAATAGAAGCTGAAAGAGTTGCCAAGGGCAAAGGCAAAGTTAATGAAGGGGGGTCTTATCAAGAGAAAGAGAAAGAAACATCGCTCAAGGATGTAGAAGAATTTATGAGATTGATCCGCAAAAGCGACTATAAGATTGTAGAGCATTTGCAGCAGACGCCTTCCAAAATCTCAATTCTATCCCTGCTGCTTTGTTCCGAAGCTCACCGGAACGCTTTGTTGAAGGTCCTGGACACGTCCTATGTCATATCTGTCAATCACTTAGAAGGGGTGATGGCGCATGTGAGCGCAGGGCATGGTCTTGGATTTTCTGATAATGATTTGACGCCCAGAGGTCATGATCATAATAGTGCTTTGCACATTTCAGTGGAGTGCAGGGGCACTGTGATGTCACATGTTTTAGTTGATACCAGACCATCCCTGAATGTTTTACCTAAGAAGGCACTGATGAAGTTGGATATCCGAGGAATAGTCTGCACGCCAAGTGATTTGATGGTGAGAGCCTTTGATGGGACCAAGAGGTCTGTTTTTAGGGCAATAACTTTGCCAATCCAGGTTGGTCCTGAGGTGTTCGATTCTGAGTTCTACATTATGGATATTCAACCAGCATACAGTTGTTTGCTTGGGCGACCGTGGATTCATTCTGCAGGGGCCGTAACTTCTACGTTGCACCAGAACCTCAAATTCATGGTCGGTGGCAGCATTGTTACCATTTGTGGGGAAGAAGATATCCTGGTAAGCGACCTTTCATCGTTCAAGTATGTTGAAGTGGATGGAGAGATCCACGAGACACCATGTCAAGTGTTTGAAGGATTGCGGATCGAAGATTAATCTCTTGTCGTAAGCAAGGGGCCTGAGGTGGCCATGTCATCGTACAAAGAAGCCCAAGCGGTGGTTCAGGCCAGGGAAACCAAAGGATGGGGTCAAGTCCTAGAGATTCCTGTCAAGCGGGACAAGTTTGGATTGGGATATCACCCGACGTCAGCAGCATCTTTGTCACAGAGCGCGCCAAGATTCAAAGGGCCGATTGTGATTGCTCCAGGAGGAGTCTGCTATGAAAGAATTAATGTTGTGTCCGATGCTGAAGACGGAGATAGTGACTGTGATATGGATTCGTGGATTCAACCCAGCGTGCCAGGACAGAGCCTATGCAACTGGTCTATCCAGGAATCTGTTCAAGTGACGACGAAATAGTAATGCTTTGTTTTTTCGATTATTGTACAATCCTATGTCCTACCCGGGGCATAGTGATTTTCTTTCAGGGCCTACTTGCTTATGTGTATGCATTGTTTTAATCATTAGATAAAGGCGTTTTTCTCATGCAAATTTTGTGATCCTTGTCTTTTTGTTTTCATTTTTAAACAATAAAATGGCAACGTATGTCGTGTGCTTTGTTTGCGATTTCATTTGGAGAATTTAACCATTTCCTTTGCAGGATCCTTATTTTAGATGACACCGACCAAGAACTTCCTATGACTCACTTCGACTTTGAGCATCCGATATTTCAAGCCGAATAAGAGATTGTTGAGGATAATGACTTGCCAGAAGAGCTGACTCGACTTTTGAAACAAGAAGAGAAAATTATTCTGCCTCATCAGGAGGAAATTGAGATCATTAACTTGGGGTCCGAAGAGGTTGTCAGGAATATTCGGATAGGGGCTGCGCTGCAAAGCGATATCAAGCAAAGTCTGATTGAGATGCTGCGAGAGTACAGTGATATCTTTGCTTGGTCTTACGAAGACATGCCTGGGTTAGATACTGATATGGTTGTTCACCGTTTGCCATTGCGTGAGGAATGTTCGCCGGTTAAACAAAAGCTCAGAAGAACTAGACCAGATATGGCTGTGAAGATTAAAGAGGAAGTACAGAAACAGTGGGACGCTGGTTTTCTTGCTGTCACAAGTTATCCCTCTTGGGTCGCCAATATAGTGCCTGTACCAAAGAAAGATGGTAAGGTACGGATGTGCGTTGACTATCGAGACTTGAATAGGGCGAGCCCTAAGGACGACTTTCCACTTCCTCATATTGACGTATTGGTCGACAATACTGCTCAATTTTCTGTGTTTTCCTTCATGGACGGCTTTTCGGGCTATAATCAGATAAAGATGGCGCCGAAGGATATGGAGAAAACAACTTTTATTACCCCGTAGGGAACGTTCTGCTACAAAGTGATGCCCTTTGGTTTGAAGAACGCTGGGGCAACATATCAGTGTGCTATGACGGCGCTCTTTCATGATATGATGCATAAAGAGATTGAGGTCTATGTTGACGATATGATTGCCAAATCTCAGACGGAGGAAGAGCATCTGGTGAATCTTCTGAAATTGTTCAAGAGGCTTAGGAAATTCAGGCTGAGGCTGAATCCTAACAAGTGCACCTTCGGGGTGAGATCCGGAAAGCTATTGGGGTTTATTGTTAGCGAAAAAGGAATTGAGGTTGATCCTGCTAAGATAAAAGCAATACAAGAAATGCCAACGCCAAAAATAGAAAAAGAGGTTCGTGGTTTTTTAGGGAGGTTGAACTACATTGCTCGGTTCATATCTCACTTAACAACCACGTGTGAGCCATTATTCAAATTGTTGAAAAAAAATCAAGTTGTGACCTGGAATGAAAATTGTCAAAAGGCGTTTGAAAAAACAAAAGAATATTTGCAGGAACCTCCAATTTGATACCCCCAGTAGCCGGGAGACCATTGATTATGTATTTGACGGTTCTTGAGAACAGCATGGGCTGTGTTCTCGGTCAGCATGACGAGACTGGACGTAAAGAGCATGCAATTTACTACCTGAGTAAAACGTTCACAGATTGTGAGTCCCGTTACTCAATGCTCGAAAAGACGTGTTGTGCACTCTCCTGGGCTGCCAAACGTTTGAGACAATACATGCTAAATCATACAACTATGCTGATTTCAAAGATGGATCCGATCAAATACGTGTTTGAAAAGCAAGCACTTTCCGGAAGGATTGCCCGATGGCAAATGGTACTGACAGAGTACGATATTCAGTATGTTTCTCAAAAGGCTATCAAAGGTAGTGTGTTGTCAGAGTACCTAGCAGAACAACCAATTAATGATTACCAGCCGATGAGGTTTGATTTTCCTGACAAGGATATCATGTACCTAAAGATGAAAGATTGTGAAGAGTCGTTGCCTGATGAAGGTCCGGAATTGAGTTCGAAATGGCAATTGATATTCGACGGTGCTGTTAATTCATACGGAAGTGGAATAGGGGCAATCATCACTACTCCCCATGGGACCCACATCCCATTCACTGCCAGATTGACCTTTCTAGTTACCAACAATGAGGCCGAATATGAAGCGTGCATTATGGGTCTTGAGGAAGCTATTGATCTGAGAATCAAAAATCTTGATGTGTATGGAGACTTCGCGCTAGTCGTGAACCAGATCAAGGGAGAATGGGAGACACGTCATCCCAATCTGACACCTTATACAAATTATGCAAGGAGATTGTTACCTTTCTTTGACAAGGTAGAATTGCACCATGTGCCGCGAGCAGAAAATCAGATGGCAGACGCTCTTACGACGTTGTCTTCAATGTACAAAGTTAACTTATGGAATGAGGCTCCCAGGTTAGTTATCTCTCGCCTTGACATGCCCGCTTTCATATTCTCCATTGAGGAAGCTTCCGATAGCAAACCGTGGTATTTTGATATCCAGAATTTCCTGAAGAACCAAGAGTATCCGGCTGAGGCATCCAGTCGTGATCAGAAGACTCTTAGGAGATTGGCTGGCAACTTCTACTTGAATCCGGATGGTGTTCTATACAGAAGAAACCACGACATGGTGTTGTTGCGGTGTGTGGATGAGCAAGAGGCTAAGTTGCTCATGGAAGAGGTCCACGAGGGTACCTTTGGCACGCATGCCGGCGGACATGCTATGACGAGAAAGCTATTAAGAGCAGGGTACTGTTGGCTGACGATGGAAACAGATTATTTCAAGTTTGCAAAGCGATGCCATAAATTCCAGATTTATGCGGACAAGATTCATGTGCCGCCAAACCCTTTGAACGTTATGGCATCCCCGTGGCCTTTCTCCATGTGGGGAATTGATTTGATTGGCAAGATTGAGCCTACTGCATCTAACGGACATTGTTTCATCTTGGTAGATATTGATTACTTCACCAAATGGGTTGAAGCAGCATCATATGCTAATGTTACCAAGCAGGTGGTAACCCGGTTTATCAAGAAGGACATCATCTGCAGATACGGAATCCCCGAGCGAATCATTACTGATAATGGTTCGAATTTGAACAATAAGATGATGAAGGAATTGTACCAGAATTTCAAGATCGAGCATCACAATTCATCTCCCTATCAGCCCAAGATGAATGGCACTGTCGAAGCGGCCAATAAGAACATCAAGAAGATTGTTCAGAAGATGGTTGTGACCTACGAGGACTGGCATGAGATGTTGCCTTTCGCTTTGCACGGTTATCGTACGACGGTACTCACATCAACAGGGGAAACCCCTTTCTCACTGGTATATGGTATGTAAGCATTCCTACCATTGGAGGTTGAGATTCCTTCTTTGAGAGTGTTACGCGATGTCCAACTTGATGAGGCAGAATGGGTAAAAGATAGACTGAATCAACTCAGTTTGATGGATGAGAAGAGACTTGCATCTGTCGCATATGGTCGGTTATATCAGAGTCGGATAAAGAAAGCTTATGACAAGAAAGTGTGCCCTCGAAGCTTTCAGACGGGCGATCTTGTGCTGAAAAAGATTCTCCCACCACAATCAGATCACAGGGGCAAATGGACTCCCAACTATGAAGGTCCATATGTCGTTAGAAAGGTCTTCTCCGGAGGAGCTTTATTGTTGTCCACCATGGATGATGGGGATTTTACATCCCCTGTGAACTCGGACGCAGTTAAAAAATACTTGATTAAAGAGACCCGCTGGACAGAAAAAAGAGAGTCCAGGCAAAAAATGGGGCATCCCGGCGAACCATAAGACAAAAAAGATAAAAGGTTCGAGTAAAAGTTAGGGATAAAATTTGAAAAGATGTACACCCGCGAAGTCGAAAACCTGAAAAGGGCGACTTCGGCAAAAAAGGGTATTCCGGTGAATTGAAAACCCGCAAATGGCAGTTCACGCAAAAGTTAGGGATTGAAAAAGCAAATGACTGCGGTCCGAGTTTGATACTGCATTGCTTAGTGGTTTGGGAATACCTGAGGGTCGTTTATCCAAAACAATCTCTTCCGAAGATCGAGTGTTGGGAAGGCGTCAGAGTCAGGCGAGTCATAGGAGGATCAGCTCATGGTGTTTGTCTGTACCATGTTGCCGACATGTATACAAATTTTCTTTGTATCTCTGTACATATTTGTTATTGCTTGTGCGTAACTTCCTCTTTTCAGGATTTTTATCCAGTGTACAAAAACTTCGCCTATTTACAGGCCCGTTATCAATAAAACATGTTATTCAGTACTCGACGTTTGTTTCTTGTTTTAACTTTTGCTGTTTTGTTTGTGAAAAATGCCGATGTTTTTGATAAACTTGCACGTGCATAATCTTGTTGGCCCTGGCCAATAATCGTTAAAACTTTGAATTAACTTAATGAATGTCACAGATTCTAACTAGGATAGTTCCCATTGTGTAGATTTGTCTTGTCTCGTTCGTGTTTTGCAGGGTTTTTACCTTTGAAGCAAACAGTCAGGGAATTGTGTTTCCCCAGCCAGAATCTCTTGACGTAGGACCAGGCTTCCGGTGATTGTATTACTCCTCAGCAGATGGATGTCACATCTTGCACCCAGAATAGTTGAGATGGCACTTATCCCTACTGGAATTTGGGATTTTCCTCCCCAAGAGAGTATCCTCAGTGGATTAAGATTGATACCTCCGACAGAAGTTGCATTTCCAGCATTTGAGTATGTGCACAATCAATTTCCAGCACGGGTAATCCCCGCAGAGTATAACCAAGTCGTCAGTGGTTTAGAAGGATCGTCTCCGCGCAGGACTGTTCCTTCCCTCTCCCCAACAGGTTATCATTCCTCCGTCAGGGTGATCATCCTTAGCAGAGTTCGTAACTCCAAGTTTGTAAACTGTTCCCCGGCAGGGTTGCTTCTTTCCCCAGCAGGATTGTTTCTTCCTTCCAGTGGAAGTTGATCTCACCTTTCAGCATCTATTTTGCTGGAACAATTCTGTGATACCTGGTTATCCCCGGTGGAGTTGACATTGTCTTCAAGCATTTATTTTGCTGAAGTGGTTCCGTAACCAGTTTTCTCCAGCAACTCAAGCCTGGATTTGCATTTGCATATATCATCATATTTGCATCTACCCAAACGCGTAGCATTTCCATGTCGTGTGGAGCATTACGCCATTTTCAAACATACGCATTTTGAAACATAAGCCAGGTTGGTTACCTCTTTGCTTTCAGGTGTGTTTCCCTGCAGGTGATTGGAGCTCTTGCTCAGACTAATTACCAGATATTCAAAGTCTCGGCGTGATATATACGATGATAATGTTCATTTTGTCATATTCCCCACAGAGTTACTTGGTTAAGTTTCTCTTACCCCCAGCGGAGTGTTTCTTCAGGTTTGCTGTCACGTCAGCATTAAAAGATTTCATGGATTAAAACTTATGAAGTTGCCGCCTGTTCTCGAAATAGGTGTCTGGCAGTTTGGTTTCAGAATCTCCCCAGTAGAGTTTTCCTCAATTTTTCTATCACGTCAGTGTTAAAGTTTTGTGGATTGGACCGACGGAATTATTACCCGTAGTGATGACGGAGGTGTTCCTTGTGTGAACGGAGTTGTGCATGTAGCTACTTCAGAGTCTCTCCCTGCATTGAAGGATTTAAGATTGTTACCCGTAGTATTGTCGGAGTCAACTGCTGTAGTGATGGGCAGAGAAGCTGTATTTTGAGTTGACAAAGTCAGTCCCCGTAATCTTGATGGAACTGTATTTGTGTTAACAGATTGTTACCCGTAGTATTGTCGGAGTCAGCTGCTGTAGTGATAGACAGAGAAGCTCTATTTTGAATTTGTACCCGTAGTATTGCCGGAGTTAGCTGCTGCAGTGATGGGCAGAGAAGCTGTATTTTGAGTTGACGGAGTCAGTCCCCGTGGTGATGGAGAAATTGTACTTGTGTTAACAAAGATTGTACCCGTAGTGATGTCGGAGTCAGATCCTGTGATGATGGACAGAGAAGTTATATTTTGAGAGTCAGTTTCCGTAGTCTTGATGGAGAAACTGTACCTATGATGATATAATTTATACCCGTAGTATTGTCGGAGTCAGCTGCTGTAGTGATGGGCAGAGAAGCTGTATTTTGAGTTGACAAAGTCAGTCCCCGTGGTGATGGAGAAACTATACTCGTGTTAACAAATTTTGTACCTGTATTGATTGTCGGAGTCAGCTACTGCAGTGATGGGCAGAGAGGTTGTATGTTGAAGTTAGCTACTTCAGTGATAGGCAGAGAAGCTGTATTTCGTATTGACCAGTTCAGTCCCCATAACAAGGATGGAGTAGCTGTACTTGGTGCCCCTTTTTGTAGCGCATTTTTGAAGTTTGATTGTTGATTCAATGCCTGTGGCGTCATACAGATGATTGATGTTAGAATCATGGGATTTTTATCAAAAGATTGATCAGTTGTTGCTGTAACAACCAGATTCAGTTTGTCGGGTGTTGTTCCCAAAGCAGTTTGTGCAGTTTATTTCTGCAGTTGGCAAATTTCTGGGTTCCTTGGTATTCAACCGTCTTTTACCTCGATTGTTCGAAGTCTATTTTCTCTTCACCCAGTCGAGTCCAAGCCGTTTGAATAGGGGCAGCTGTTGCACCCTAAAATTTGCTCAACCTTTTTCTTACCTGGTTTATGTTTCATTGCATTAGCATAGCATAGTTCTATCATTTGCATAACATAATATCATTCATTTAACAGGGGATCAAGTATGGTTTATGTCAAGAGAAGCCTAGCCAGAGGTATTATTCAAGCTTGAGAAGTCATCAAGGTCATCAGGAGGTGGTTTGAATTCTTAAGAGATTTAAATGCTTACATGTGGATTTTCTCATAACTTGAGGATGATTTGAAGACCATCAGAGGGATGTGAAGTCTTGATTATGAATAGAGGATGTGGATAGAGCTCATGGAGTGCCTAAAGGGTCAGGATGGAGCTCAGTCAAGTCATTTTATCAAGTGCTAGAGCCACAGTTGAAGGTGCAAGCAATTAGGGTTTCATTTGGGTCAACCCTAGGTCAACTGTGCAAATGAAGAGTATCAAAGCCTATTTTTAGGTCATGGAGTTCATGGAGTGATGTATTGATACATTTGAAATGTTGTGCCAAGATCAAATCAAGAAGAATCAAGAGTGTGAGAAGTTGCTAAATTAGGGTTTCAGTGCAAAATCCCCTATTTAGTGCCTAACTTCAAGACCACATAAGTCAAGATACAAGTTTCATCTCCATCTTTGGTCAACATGAAACTTATAGAGCATCTTCATACCTTTAATTTGAGTACTAGAAGTCCTCCATTGGATTTATAGAACTCAAGTTATGGTCCAGACAAGTTACAGGTCACCAGATGAATGTGAAATTTGTCTGTGAAAATCATCTGACTTCCAAGCTACTTTTGACCTAGAAGGAAGTTTCTCATGGACTTTTGGCCAACATGAAAGTTGTTCCTATTGATCTTAGCTTTCCATAAAGGTATAGAAGTCCTCATTATGATTTGTGGAGCTCAAGTTATGATCTTTGCAAGCCAGGGGTATTTTGGGAAAGTGAGATTATAGGCCATTTTGGATTATAGGTCAAACTCTCCAACTTGCACATTTCAAATGAAGTTTTGTTCAACATGGAACTTGCTCAAAATGTGATTTTTAGGACACCCAAGTGTTCATGATGCATTGAATTGGCTTGAGGCAAGACTTGATTCATGATGGTTTGAAAAAGAAGGTTTTAAAAGGGATTAAACTTGAAAAATCCAATTTAATTGTTAAGTGGTCAAAACATGCCAAATGAATACTCATTTTGAGTAGGAAAAATAATTTTAAAGAGGATGGCATTATTATAATTTGGATTTGAGGCAGAATTCTTGGAGTTTCAATGTTGTTTCTTCATAAACAAGTTACATAGCAAAATCATTCACCAAGCCAAAACCAACACTCTTTGTGATTCAGAATCACTCCCAAGTCCATGTGCAACACATTTGAAGCTTCTAGAGAAAGCTACACTGCATATTTCGTGACTGTTGCATTGAAATTTTGAAAGAAAAACAGAATTGTGGATCTTCTGAATTGGGCTCAGTTTGGACCTCTAAAGCCCATGAACCTCTTCTATTTAAGTTCTTTGATGATCTCAGAATTATTTTGGTGTTCAATTCGTGCCTGAAGTAGAGAGAGAGAGTTCATTTGCAAGCAAGCAAGAGCAAATCGTGTTTTGAGTTCAAGGCCAAATCAAGAGCAATTGAAGGTTCCAATATCTTCCTTACATATCATTGAGTGATTCTGGAGATTTTTGAAGCTTGAATCGTCCTCTAACCACTTCAATCTGAAGCTCTACACCAGGTATGTAAACTTCAACTTTCTCATAGTTCTAGGAATATGTAGATCAATTTGAACATGCTGTTAGGATCAGGAAGAGATGTAGATGCTTTCTGGATAGAAATTTGGACAATTAGAGAAAACTTAAGATGATGTGTGATTTCTGTTTGGACACGATTTGGCCTGATCATGAGGTTATAGCACAAATTAGATAGATCAGGTTGATCTCTGAAGCATGAGGAACAATTCTATGTAATTAGATCTAAGTTTGGTGATGATCAATGTTGAAGTGAATTTTCTGTTTTGGATCGTGATTTGAAATTCAAGAGGAGTTAGGAGATTTGAAAGTGATTTTGTGATCAGTGTGAAATTTGGAGTGGTTTGATGTTAAATTTGATGATGTTTGATCACCTGTGATGTTTGACTCGCCGGAGAAGACGACCGGAAGTCTTCTCCGGCCACCTGAATAGTGTTCCCTCCGTTTCTGAATTTGAATGAGGACGATGAAGGAGAGGCGTTGATCTGAGTTGAAACGAAGACTTGGTATCATGATCGGGTGGCCACGTTTTGTTTGAATTTCTGCTGACTTTGACTATGAAACGAGGTCGTTTCATTAAATGACGTGGCGAGCTTCATGAGCGTAGATCCATTTGACTAGTAGACACATCCAACGTCCCTTGTTTTATCCTGCGTTTTTATTTTATTTTATTCTTTTTGGATTTATTTTAATTCTATTTTGCTTCTAAAATCATTTTTAGTTTCATTTTTGATCAGAAAAATAAGATAAAAATATCTCCATGATCCTCTCATTATTTGTGATTTTCTGGAATGGTTAGATTTCATTTTCATGCATTTTTCAATTTAATTTGCATTTTTCTATTTTGTGATATTTCTTTTATTTTGCATATTTCTCCTTTCTGTTTTTTGATTTTTGTTTGATCAATGGGTGTGGAGTTTTGCTTTGATTTTTTGATAGGTTGTAGATTAGAGATGTATGCTTCCTCAGGAATCGTATCATAATTTTTAGATGATCATAGGTTCTGTTTTGGATTAGGGTTTTAGAGCCTTCCCTTTCATGGTTTCCCTTTGACACCCTCTGAAGTGGAGCTTGTCTCCCCTTGCCTGTTGTTTGTTAGGTTCGAGGTAGAGCAAGTCTCCCTTGCCTTGCTTGTACTGTTGCATAGCATGCATTTTATTTTGACTGTTGTTTTCTTTTGCTGTTTTCCTCTAGGAACTCTGACTTTTCTCTGTGCAAGAGAAAGTCATGACATGCATTAGGGTTTTAACCATGCATGATAACATTAGGTAGTTCCCCTTCTAACCTTCAACCATAGGCTTTAGAGCGTCTTTCTCTTCTCATCTCAAAACAATTCAAAAACACAGTAATAAAGGTTAATTGAAGTCGTATGTTACGAGCCTTAAGCTATCAAGGAAAGGGTTGTTGGAGGGTCTCTCTTCAATAATATGGATGTTTAGTGTGGTACCCTTTGGGTGACATGTGACGCATTCATTCCTAGGTCATAGTCTCTAGTGCGACAGAGATTGCGAATATCCTAAAAAACATTTATTCCGTAAAAGATTGAAAACAAACATCCAAAACTCTTTTTGTCCTCTTGGACCCTTAATCAGGAAAACCCTTTCATAAGGAGATAAAAAAACTGTCAGACAAGTTTGTGTCTTCCGTAGCCCGAACTACGTTTGCTCTGATCTTTCATGCCGTATAAAAGTACGTAGGCACGAGATGCGATATCTCGGCGAGCAACCTTCCCCCTTTCACCCATAGTTAGGCGAACTACATTGACTCTGATTTCTCGTTTCAGACGGGAATACGTAGGCATAGAACTGTTGTGTTCTGCCGAGTCACTTTTCTTCTCTTTTGTCCCTAAGCCCGTAGAGTAGATAGATAAGCACACCCTTTTAAATAGACAACAAGCGTGGATCCCGTCGAGTACGACGGACGTGAGGGGTGCTAATACCTTCCCCTTGCGTAACTGACTCCCGAACCCGGGATTTGGTTGCGATGACCATTCCTTTCCCTCTTTGCGTTAGGTTTTCTCTGAGCGTTTCCTTTCCCTCCTTTGGGATAAATAACACACGGTGGCGACTCTTCTGTCATTGCCGGCGCCGATTTTCACAGTAGCGACACTCACTTCCAGCTGGGAGTATCACAACATGGCAAGAGATGGAAACTGTGTTCCTTAATGAGTATTTCCGTGCTTCAGTGTTTATTCGAAAAAGATATGACATTGTCAACTTCAAGCAAAAAGAAGGAGAATATTTAGGGGATGCATATAAGCGGTTTAAGAGGTGTCTGACAGCATGTCCTACTCATAACATGAACGCCACTGAGCAGATGCAAAACTTTGTGAATAAATTACGACTCAAAACGAAACAACTTATAGACACTGCTGTCGGTGGCTCAACCAACTTCTCAACAGCCACTGGTATCAAGAGGATCATAGAAGCAATTGCCGCTAATGAGCACCTTGAGTTGTATGATTGCACTGTAAACCAACCAGAAGGGAAGATTGATTTGAAGCTGGCAGATCAAGTTGTTAAAATGGAGGATCAGATTACCGCCGAGGTAGAGAGAAGGTTAAAGAAGATGAATATTGGAACTCAGACGGTGGCACAAGTTGAACCAGTTCAAGCGTCACCTTGTGAAATATGTGGTGGACCGCACTTTACCGTGCATTGTATAGCAACTCAAGAGCAGGTGGAACAGATTAATATGTTGAGGCAGAACAATCCTTATGCCAACACATATAATCCGGGTTGGAAAAATCACCCCAATTTTTCATGGAAAGATCAGCAAGGAAATGTGCAAAAACTGGTTCAAGGCCAATAACCGTATCTACTTCAGCAGCAACAATACCAGCAACCACCGTACCAACCTCAATATCAACAACAGTAACAACAAGCTCCTAGAAAAGCTGATTGGGAGGTCGCCATTGAGAAAATGGCTGCCCAAAGTTCTCAATTTCAAGAAGAGACAAGGAGCAACTTAAGGAATAATGGTGCATCCATTAAAAATCTTGAAGTACAGATGAGTCAAATTGCTCAACAACTAGCGAGTTCACAAGCGCCAGGTACACTCCCAAGTGCTATAGTACCAAATCCGAAAGATCACCACCAAGTTAAAGCTGTAACAACAAGAAGTGGAAAAGCCAAGGAAGTGGAGGAAGAGGAAACCGAGCTAAATGATCATATGATTGAAGTGGAGCTGGAAATAAAAGAAAATGATGTGGTTGAAGAAGAAGTGGTAACACCAGCACCGGTGACGAAAGAGAAAGTCATAGAACCGAAACTGGTGATCAAGTTGCCCTACCCCTCAAGGAATAAAAAGAAAGGACAGCAGGAGAAGAATTTCGAGAAGTTCTTGGAATTATTTAAAAAGTTAGAGCTGAACATTCTGTTATTGGAGGCACTAGAACAAATTCCCACCTATGCTAAATTCATGAAAGATATCATCGCTAAGAAGCGGACTAGTGAGTCCGAACCTGTTATTCTAACTGAAACTTGTAGTGCTATTTTGCAGGGTCTGAAGATTCCGGTGAAGAAGAAAGATAGTGGAGCTGTTACTATTCCATGCACTATTGGTGATAGGTCATTCAAAAGAGATTTAATCGATTTGGGAGCAAGTATTAGTCTCATGCCTTTGTCCATCTACAAAAAGTTGGGTATTGGTGCGGCCCAAGACACTCGGATGACTCTCCAATTTGCGGATCATTCGGTTAAGCGGCTGTATGGAGTGGTTCAAGATGCTCTCGTTAAGGTAGATAAATTTGTGTTTCCGGTTGATTTTGTGATACTTGAGATGCCAGAAGATGAAGAAATTCCTTTAATTTTGGGCCGACCATTCTTGGAAACCGGGAGAGTCATGATAGATATGGAAGGTGGTACCCTTACCTTGAAGGTCTATGACGAGGAGTTAAAAATTGATGTTAGGAATACCATGAAGCATAAAGAGGATTTTGGCACAAGTAGTAACATACAAGTGCTAGAACAAGTTGTAGAGAGTGAACATTTGGAGAGTGTTACCCAACTGCCCCTTGAGAGAGTGTTAAGCATGTCAATTTTTAAAGAAGATAAAGAAGTGGATGAGAATGATATGGAAGTTGTTGAAATGTTCGAGACTAAACCGTTTCAAAGAGGATCCCGACCACGTCGATGGGAAGACTTAAGGCAACCTATAGAGTTGGAAGGCAATGAAGAGAAGCCAAAAGGTTCAGAATTGAAACGACTGCTTGAGAATCTCAAATATGTACTTCTCGACACTAAAGAAAAATGTCCCGCTATTATTAGCTCTAGTTTGAAAAGTGTCCAAGAGGAAAAGTTGATTGGAGTTCTAAAAAAATTTAAGAGTGCTATTGGGTGGAAAATCGAAAACCTCAAGGGTATAAGTCTTATAGTTTGTATGCACAAAATTCTTATGGAAGAAGATCACAAACCGGTTGTGCAACCCCAAAGGAGACTGAACCCCGTTATAAAGGAGGTAGTAATAAAGGAAGTCGTGAAGTTGTTGGATGCGGGACTTATCTATCCTATATCAGACAGTTCATGGGTGAGCCCTGTTCACGTGGTGCCCAAGAAAGGAGGTACAACTGTGGTGACCAATGAAAAGAATGAGTTCATTCTTACGCGTACGGTCACAGGTTGAAGGGTGTGTATTGATTACAGGAGACTTAATTTAGCCACGAGAAAATATCACTTTCCGTTGCCATTCATTGACCAGATGTTAGAGAGATTAGATGGGCATGAATACTATTGTTTTCTGGATGGGTACTCCGGGTACAACCAAATTGCGGTTGCGCTAGAGGATCAAGAGAAGACGGCTTTCACATGCCCGTACAGAGTTTTTGCTTACAGGAGGATGCCATTCGGGTTATGTAATGCCCCAACGACATTTCAAAGATGCATGACCTCTATTTTTGCTGATATGCTTGAGAAGCATATGGAAGTCTTCATGGATGACTTTTCTGTTTTTGGTTCATCGTTTGATAATTGTTTAACTAACCTTTCACTTGTTTTGCAGAGATGTCAGAAAAGTAACTTGATCCTAAATTGGCAGAAATGCCATTTTCTGGTACGAGAGGGCATTGTCCTTGGTCACAAAATCTCACACAAAAGGATCGAAGTCGATCAAGTAAAAGTGGAGGTGATATCTAAGTTACCCCCACCTGTGAACGAGAAAGGCATTCGAAGTTTCTTAGGCCATGTGGGGTTCTACCGTAGGTTTATAAGATATTTCTCCAAGATAGCTAAACCGTTGACTTCCTTGTTAGTCAAGGAAAAAGCGTTTATGTTCAATGAAGAGTGTGCTGACGCGTTCGAAAACCTGAAAAATAAGTTAGTGTCAGCACCGATTGTGATTTCCCCGGATTGGTCTCTACCGTTTGATATCATGTGTGATGCCAGTGACGTCGCCGTAGGGGCAGCGGAGAGAGAAGTTGTTGCATGTTATTTACTATGTTAGTCACATTTTGAACCCTGCACAGATGAATTACGCAACTACCGAGAAGGAGTTGTTAGCTGTGGTGTACGCCTTTGACAAATTTAGGCAATATCTGTTGGGTTCCAAAGTGATTGTTTATACTGACCATGCTGCTTTAGAATATCTTTTTGCTAAGCAGGAATCAAAGCCCAGGCTCCTAAGATGGATCCTACTTCTCCAAGAGTTCGAAGTGGAGATTCGGGATAAGAGAGGATGTGAAAACACTGTAGCTGATCACCTCTCACGGATGTCATCGATTGAAGAAAACAAGGACAAGCGCTCGATAAAGGATGAGTTTGCTGATGAACGCATCCTAGTTATTAGTGGTGTTCTGTGGTTTGCTGATTACGCAAATTATTTGGTCGGGGGTATAATACATGACGACTTTGATTCGAACAAGAGAAAAAAGTTTGTTCATGACTGCAGGTTTAACTTATGGGATGACCCGTTTCTTTACAAAAGAGGGGTGGATGGACTGATCAGAAGATGTGTTCCTGAAGATGAGCAAAGGAAGGTGCTCGAAGCATGTCATAATTTGGATTATGGAGGGCATTTCAGTGGTGACCGCACCGCGGCCAAAGTCCTCCAATCGGGGTTGTATTGGCCGTCTTTGTTCAATGATGCTCAGGACATAGTGAAGGAATGCGATAGATGTCAACGGACTGGAAATATCTCCAAAAGAAACCAAATGCCGCAAAATTCCATGTTGGAAGTAGAATTGTTTGATGTTTAGGGGATTGACTTTTTGGGGCCATTCCCACCATCCTTTGGAAAAAACTATATACTGGTGGTAGTTGACTATGTTTCGAAGTAGGTAGAAGCAGTGGCACTACCAACCAATGATGCTAAGGTAGTGGGCAGGTTCCGGAAGGAGACATATTTTCTCGGTTTGGAGTACCGAGGGCTCTTATAAGTGATGAAGGAACTCACTTTCTGAATCACCTCATGGAAAGGTTACTCCTTAAGTATAATGTGAAGCACAAAATAGCTACCCCTTACCATCCTCAAACCAATGGGCAAGTCGAGGTGTCTAATAGACAACTCAAACAAATACTAGAGAAGACAGTGCGTGCCTCCCGTAAGGATTGGGCAGTAAAGCTGGATGACGCTCTTTGGGCGTACCACACTGCTTACAAAACACCCATCGGTATGTCCCCTTACCAACTAGTATATGGTAAAGCTTTCCATCTGCTTTTAGAGTTGGAACACAAGGCGTTATGGGCGTCAAAAGTCCTCAATCTAGACCTCACCAAAGCAGGAGAGTCTAGAACTCTCCAACTCCATGAGCTAGAAGAATTCCGGAATCGGGCGTATGAGAATGCCAAAATTTACAAAGATCAAACAAAGAAGTGGCATGATCGAAGAATTCAGAATAGGGAATTTTAGGAAGGACAGTTAGTGTTGTTGTACAACTCCCCGCTGAAACTATTTCCGGAAAAGCTTAAATCAAAATGGTCAGGACCGTTTATCGTACATAAGGTGTTTCCGCACAGAGCAATAGAGCTGAGAAATCAAACTAATGGGGACATTTTTAAATTCAATGGTCATCGATTGAAACCTTACTACGAGGGACAGCAGAAGGATCAAAATGATGTCGTTCTTCTCACAGGATAAGATGAAGGACCGTCGAGCCATGCGACGTAAAACGAAGCGCTTCGTGGGAGGCAACCCACGCAATTTATACTAACGTTTTCATTCTATTTCTTGTTTTGATAGGTTTTGTTGACTCGCAGTTCATCGGTGAAAGAAGGTTATCGGAAACCGGGCAAAGAATGCGAAAAAATTGAAAAATCAGTGCCCTGACACGGGTGGCTGTGTTGCACAACACGGGCCGTGTCAGGATGGGTAAAAAAATGGCCAAAATATGAGGATAGCAGTGGTGTGACACGGGTTCCCGTGTCGTGTGACACGGCCTGTGTCATAGAGATCAGTTGGAATTTCAAATAAATAAGCTACAGGGGGCGCAAGACGGGTGCCCGTGTTGCAAGGCGCGCAATGAAAAATAAATTTTTACCCGTGTGGGGTCCACCTCTTTACATCCCACTTATCTCTCATAACCAATCATTTACCTCATTTTACCTTATCACATTCATCTCCTACCTTCCTCCTCCTCACAAAACCTAAAACCCCATTGCCTCCTCTCCACAAAAGCTTCAAATTCACCAACATCCACTCATCAAAAGCACTCCCTCTTTTCACAAAAAACGTTCCCCTCATCCTTGTGGTCAATTCTACGGTGACGTTTTTCTCTAACGGTGATTTCGAATTTTCTGTGTTCTTTTTGTTTTGCAGGATAAAACATGCCGCCTCGTAGAGACACCGGTAAAGCTGTGGCCGAAGCTTCGCACCCTAAAAAAAGAGCACACCGAATGGCGAATCCTCATAACATACTCTTTGAGGACCCGGATCACCAGAGGAAATATTCAAGCATCGTCAAGCGTAAGCTCATCCCAACGAGGTATATCTGCAACACTACGCTTGATAATTTAGGGCTGAGAATAAAAGTACATAGGATATTTCACATTCTTGGTATGCTTGAATTTATGCAATTTGAAGCGCCGACCTATGAGCGCATAACTATTGAATTTCTAAGTACTTTAGAATTTCAGTTGAAGCATAGGTGGATAGGTACGGAGGAGGAATACTATGGCACCCTGAGATTTCGCCTGTTCAATACTGATCACAAACTGACAGTGACTAAATTGGGAGATATTATGAAGCTCCCCAGTTTTGGACCTGGAGCTCCTCCGAGAAATTTTAGTGCAGGTGACTTCTGGAGGGCCATCACAGGAAAGGCCGATTATGTCGCTAAGGCAGCAAAAGCCTCTTGTATTCATAACCCTTGTTTCAAGTATGCACAAAAAGGGTTGGCCTATACACTATTCGGCAGGGGTGACAACACAGGAGTGGAGACTCAGACGGAGCTGTACTTATTGTATGGCATGGCGAATCAAGAGTTGATTAATGTAGCTGCCTTCGCAGCTGACCATCTGAAGCGGGTTGCGAATGCGGCTTCAGGCGAAATCAGTGTCGGCGGAATAATAACGCAAATCGCTAATCACCTCGGGTACGGTCCTCATCTAAGGGAGGAACCCACAGTCGCAGGTAAGACAAAGATAGACCTAGCCACCCTAACCATCCAAGGTATGATTCAAACCTTTGATAATTATTACTCCTTGGTAAGCCGAAATAGTAATCTCTTAGCTCTACCTGTTCCTGACTTTATCAGCATTCAAAATGTGAATAACTGGTTGTATGAGAACACAGTGCAGGACGACGACGAGCAATTTGAGCAATTTAATGAGGGTGCAGGTATTGAGAAGGATGAGGAAGGAGACCAAATGGAAGGAGCCCATGTCCCGGTTTCTAGAGTCTCTCCCCAACAGGAGTCTGGCTCTTGGAGCTTGTCTAAAAAAGAATTGGAGTGGATGGAGAGTGAGGTATATCATCTCCGGAGCGAGCAGACGAGGCAAGGCGAAGAGCAAACGCGGCAAGGAAACGAACAAATCCGCCAAGGCAGGTTGATAGGTGAAATGCACGAATGGATGTGGCAGATGACGCTGCGGGACCAACCCCCTCAACCATGAACTTTGTGAGTCCCCTTCTACTAGTGTTTCAACAGTGGGGACACTGTTGAATTCAAGTGTGGGGGTATTTATTTATGTGTTTTTGTTTTTCTTCATTTTGTTATTTATTTTTAAGTGCAAGTTTGAAAGCATGATGGAAGTTCCGCAGTGAAAACCCCCCGATATTGAGCTAATAGAAATGGCGTCTGAGAACTGTTTGACTGAATTGTTTGCGAGTGAGGTGATGAGAAAGTATATAAAGGGCTCGGTAAAAGAATTGTGAGGAGGAAATAGGAATAATCTTGATAGGTAGGTAAAATGTAAACACCCTTGGTTTCCCGAAATAGGAACGAGTCCGACGTGTAGATTTGTACCATAGTGCTTTGATCTGAGAAGTATCCCCTAGTAGTTTATCCTGACAGTCGGGTTTAATCATTAAGAATCGTGTGTGCGAGGTTGATCAAAAAAAATATTGAGAAAGGGCACAAAAGAAAAAAAAAAGGCAATTAGACGACCAATCCTTCTAAGTTGGGTAATCCTCACCCGGTTACTCAGCCCAACGACGGTCGAACCTGAAAGCCATTCAAAAATATATAAAAATAACAATGCCAGAAAAAGAAAAAAAAATTGTTGATCAATCTTGTGCATGCGAGGAAAAAATCATAAAAGCCTTTAAAGTAATTGTCCGAATGAAAGGGAGGAAAATCGAAAAAGAAGACTTAAGTACAAAGCATAGTCGGAGAGGTTACCAATAGGGAGATTGAGGTCCGTGGTTTTTCCGCGGTTTAGTGTTTGTGTGTTACCTATTTTGACGGAGTAAACCGAGATTAATCCTCGTGGGACTTAGAACGAGAAATTCACGTATGAGTATCATGACCGTAACTCGCAGTTCTATGGACGGTTCAGTTGTGCGAAAAGATATATAAAGTTCGGTTTGGCGAGCTTTTTACTTGAGGTCAAGCAAAAGTTCAAGTTCGGGGGAGTTTGATCGGTGGATTTTACTTGTGTTTTTCAAACTATGTTTGTCGTTGGTTTTGCACTGTTTTTATCCGTTTTCGAATCTTTGGTTTGTGTTGTCTTAGTTATTTGCAGTCATTTTTGTGTAAGTCTTATTTTAAGGTTTGTATTACTTTTTCCGCTGGTGCGTTTGATTTGGTTGCTTTTAGTGTGTTTTTGGCAGGAATTGGTGACCCGACATCCGTACCATTTCGGAGGCAAAGAAAAGCCGAAAAAGTGGAAATCATAGGCCTGACACGGGTACCTGTGTTGCACAACACGACCCGTGTCAGGAAGGACACGGCCAAGAGGATAAGAGAAGAATGGAAAACAGAAGAGCAACATGGGTGCCTGTGTCACACAACATGGCCCGTGTTGTAGCCCCTGATGCAGAATTTTGTGTTTTCTTGATGCAGCAGCCTGACACGGCCACCCGTGTCACACAACACGGCCCGTGTTAGGGCCACTGATGGTGAAATTGTCGTTTTTCCGATTTTATGTTAGCTGAGCTGGGCATTTTAGACATTTTGTGATGTAATTTGAATTGAGTGATATTAGTCGCATTTTGGCGAAGGAAAAAACACTTTTGGATTGGGATAGATTTTACACAACTGAAGAAGGAGATTTTTGGAGAACGAAGGATCAATCAAAAGCGGAAGCAATTGATGATCCAAGTGAACCAATTTCAATTGTAATGATCTTTTCTCTTTTATTTCTAAGTGCATTTGTTTTGATTAAGAACATGAGTGGCTAAACCCCCATTTGTTAGGGGGTGGTCCTAAATTGCGATGTATTGACATTTGTTTGGATTATTCTATGAGATTTATTTTATTCACCTTATATCTTTTATTTTGCAATGATCTTAATGCTTATTCGTATTGGAAAATAGAATTTGATTTACGATTAGGTTTTGGTATGGAAAGTCAATCTAATGCTTTTGCAAAATAACTTCACGATAGATATTGCTCAGGAATGAGGATATCCAGTAGCACGTGTTTTATGTCAAAACTATTGCTTGATGCTTTTCATGGGCACTGAGGAATTAGTGTGCATGAAATTCATCAAAGGGTTTTTCATTAAGGAATTAAGGAAAACTGATTTTAAAAACTGATGTATTAAGGTTAAAAATAATTATCTCAGAATAATCCTACATGGTCTTTACTCGCAATTTGTCCACTTTCCTAACATTGTTCTTAGATTAATCTAAAGTCATTATTTTACTTGTTTTATTACTCTGCTGCCAAACAACCCCCAAGGCATTTTTTTTTCATTTGAATACTAAAACTCCTGTTAATTACTATGCAGTCCTCGAGATCGATACTTGGGACTTTTTCCCTTATTACTACAATCGGTAAAAATAGTACACTTGCTATTTTCCCAATCAGTACACACATGGATCTGGATGTGTACTGTCAGGATATTGTGATGTTGATTGGGCTGGAAGTGCTGATGATTGGAAGAGCACATCTGGAGGCTGCTTCTTTTTGGGAAACAACCTTATCTCATGGTTTAGCAAGAAACGGAATTGTGTATCTCTATCTACTGCTGAAGCAGAACACATTGTTGGTGGGAGTAGCTGTTCCCAACTTGTGTGGATGAAGCAGATGCTTACAGAGTATAATGTCACACAAGATGTCATGGCATTATATTGTGATAATTTGAGTGCTATAAATATATCCAAGAATCCTATTCAACGTAGGAGAACTAAACATATTGATATCAGACAGCATTTTATTAGGGAGCTTGTTGAAAGAAAAATCGTTACTCTTGAGCATGTCACTACAGCAAATCAATTGGCTGATATTTTTACCAAAGCTCTGGATGTTAATCGATTTGAGACCTTGAGAAGAAAGTTGGGAATTTTTATTTATGAGGACTTATAGAAATTACTATCAAGAGGGAGTTTTGAGTTTAAAATAAATTTTATTGGAGAAAACATGTTCCAACCTCCAACTTTAATGCATTTCACGCCCTTGACCACTAAAGCTCTTTATCCCACACAAACTTGTTATCTCACTGCACCTACAATTTCATCATCCCTCCTTACTCTTCAGAATACCTCTCAGCCCTTAAATTTTTCCTCTTTCAACAACAAAATGTCTTTCAATCGAGATGCTTCCAAAACTAATGAACATCCCAACCCCTTTGAAGTGAGAGATGGTAGCTGCTGATGTTGCTCTTTTATTGTTAACAAGATGATGATCCTATTAGATGTTTGGTTATTGACAGGATGCTGATATCGCTAGTTATGTGCTTATTCCTTGTTAGAACTTTGTAGTAGCCTAGTTGTTTGTGCCCTGGGTTGTGCTAATGTGCTCTACAGGTTGCTGATAGTTTTGTTCTTGTGTTTATGGGTTGTTTCTTTTGGGTTGTTTGAATGGTTTGTTGTGCATCTGTTAAGGGGGAGTTTATTTGTTTTTACTTCCCTTGATGTGGAGTTTTTTCTGTTGTGTTGTACTCTTTTATGTTGTGTGATTTGTTTTAGCCAAAATTTGCCAAAGGGGGAGTTTGTTAGTTCTTGATTGGCAGGAATTTTGGTAAAACTAGGTGCAATCACAAGATGTCGTGACATCTATAGCCAGAATTAGCAGGTGGCTTTTTGTGTTGTGTAACCATTTTTCTCATGATGTCAAATGAGATGTCTTGACATTCATGATCTAAACATTCTGTATGAATCTTTGTGTGAGCATATCTTTTTATGCAAACTGGCTGCACGTATCTGATGTGGATTCTGCGTGTTTCTATTTTGTTAGTAAAGGCGTTTCTGATGCAGCTCCTGTGAATTAGATTGGATTAGATTTAGATTTAATAGCATGAGATCAATTGCAGTTTTGGAGATTGATTTGATTAGATCTTATTAAGATTTAATTGGACAAATCAAATTTGGAAGATTGGTGCTGTTTATGAAGATTGCTGCTGTTACTTTTGGTGCAGCCCAAGTCCAGTGTGCGTTGCTATTTATAGAGGCTGAAACCCTAGCTTGAATATCAGAGAAGCAAGGATTAAAAACCGTGTGCAACTGGTTAGAGTTTAGGCTTCATGTGTGTTAGTTTTGTGAGCCATTCACTCATAGCTTATGTGTGAATTGGACTAGGCTGCTAATTGTAATTTGTTAATTGTTGATTGTTCACTCAAAGCTTTTAAGCAAGAGTGTATGGTACTTGATCAAAGCTTGTAAGCAAGATCAAGTTGTGACTTTGAAGAGTGTCTTCTAAAGTCTTTCCTTTTGTATTGAGTTGTTTATCACTGCTGTGATTGAGGGGGAGCGAGAGGTGTCTCTTGTCTAGTGGGTTCTAGGCAAAAATTGCATTGGATAGAGATTAAGTGAGGAGTTGTAAACTGGGAGTTTAACTCTAAATTAATTCTACTAATAGTGGATTTCCTCCCTGGCTTGGTAGCCCCCCGATGTAGGTGTGATTCACCGAACTGGATTAACAATTTCTGTGTCTCTTTAATTGTTATTTGTTCTGCTGTTATCTTTGTTCTTGACAGACAGATATTTGTGTCTAGGACATCTCCTTCAACATCTAATATCTAATACCAAAATTTCAATACACTCCCAATTCTCCAGAACTCTTCATGTGTTTGTTCTTCATTTCTTTCTAGTCTCTCCTTCCTTCTGTTTTCTCTCTTCTCCGTGCCTTCAACCCTTGAGTTCATTTCACCTTATCATTTTTAACAATTTTTTATTTTAAGTTAAATGTATGATTTATGTTTTCTTCATTAATTTTTATTCTTTTTATTTTCGTTTTATATTTTATTTTAATATTTTCTCATTATTAATTTTTAATTTTTTTTTGTTAAAAGAACAATATTTGGAGGATTCAAGAGGAGCTAATCAAGATTCAAGATTCAAACTTTATTGTTGCTCCATTGAAGTATTTTTGTAATTTAAATTATTTATTTTTCATATTTATATGAATTAAATTATTTATTTTTCATATTTATATGAATTAAATTATTTATTTTTCATATTCAAACTTTATTGTTGCTCCATTGAGGTATTTTTATTAAAAAGTGTTTTTTAGAAAAAATTTCTTATAAAAAAAGTATATAACTATTATTCATTAATTCGTTGTATTCATTAATATTTATTTTTTTTATTATTAAATTAAACAGTGAAGTGAAAATAAAGTCGCTAAATTTAAAACAACTTTTAATTTGTGGCATGAAAACCATGTCACTAATTAGTGACATGGGAATCACGTGGGAACTTTTCCTTTATGACAAACTGTGCGCCCTGCAGGGAGTTTGGAAAAGGTGATTTGCGACATGAAATTCACGTCACTAATTAGTGACGTGAGTTTCACATGAGAACTTTTTCAATTAATTTGGTGGTTTATGGCGTGATTTCCATGTCACAAATTAGTGACGTGAATTTCACGTGAAAAAATGTTCCCACAGTTGCTTTTCTGACGTGCTCTGCCCACGTCGCAAATCTTGTTTAGTGACGTGGTTTTTAAGTTAGTAACGTGAATACCATGTGAGAAATTGTAGTATTTCTTGTAGTGAGACTTTTTACTCTGAGTCTTATCTCATTTGCCTTTAAATTTGTTGGAACCACCGTGCTTCTCCCAAGCCTGAGCCTACAATGTTTATATAAAATCTTGAACCCCTTTCCTTTCGACAATCCTATTCTCATGCGCCTCCAAGAACCAACCAAGCCTTCCAATTTTAAGTTTTCAAGATTGTTGGATTCTTGAATAGATGATAACATGATCAAAGTGAAAGGTCAACATATGCATTACCTTCTCAACTATCATCTTATGAGTTAAGGTTTCACCAGAACCCTTCATGAGATGGACGAGATTCTGCACCTTTGACACATAGTCTGTAATCTTTTCATCTTCTTCCATCTACAACAATTCATATTGTCATCGTAATGTCTGTAATTTGATGACTTTGACTTTCTCACCTCTTTCATAGTACTTGACAAGAATATCCCATGCCTCCTTCACCGATTCACCATGAGAGATTTTGTCGAAATTCGTCGAATCTACCGCCCATTAAATGCAATATGAAGCTTCATAATATTTTTTCTTGGCCTCCTTGTTCGCGACTCTCTGAGCATCAATTCCATTCTCCTCAAGCTCAAGGACCACATTAATAACCACTTTAAGGATTTCATGAAAGCCAAACAAAGATTGCATATGTTTTCTCTATCAGATCCAATTCTTACTGTCGAGAATTGGAAGACAATTCAGAATGTCATTAGTATCATTCATCTTTACAACGATTGATTGACAACCCACGATCCCGAAAACACAATCACCGATGTGTGATTCTTGAAAATACCGCTTGACGTTGAATCAAGGGTTTGATTCATATTTGCGTGCAAAGACGTGGTGGAAAGGAAGTCGATTTGAAAAATGGCTCGACGACTAGTCGAGGATTTAATTGAAAATGGAACTGGCTTGACGATGAATCAAGGGTTAAGTTGTGAGAAATGATACTAGTCCTTGAGGATGCTTCTAATAACGTAACCACGATGAAATGTGAAGGTGTGTGTGTGATAGTTTGATGGCGAATGCGTACGAGCACTCAACTTACAAGGGGGTTTGAAAATGGCTCGACTACGAATCGATGATTAGTTTGAAAATAGATTACTTAAAGAATAAATTAAAATTTTAAAAATTATTTTATTTGATTTAAATTCGTTACTTTTAGAATCTTTGACATGAAGAATTAAAATACCAAGTTAACAAGACAATTACTTATAACATTAATTTACTTTTTTAATTTTAAAATAGAGAGAGTCTTATCATATACTAGAAGTATTATTAAAAAAAACCTAAGTCATACCAATTAAACTAACTTCTGTTTTGGCTTAATTGCAACTATGGTCCCCCTATTTTGTATTTTTTTGGGTTTGGTCCCCCCATTTTAAAAAACCACAAATTTAATTTTTTTTAATGATATGGCACTATCTAAGATGACGTGTCAATGCTAGGTCATTTTTAAAAAATTAATTTAAATTTTTTTTATTGACTAGGATAATTAACTTATTAATATTATTTTAATTAATTAATTGATGATTAATATTTTATTATTAATTTTTATAATTAATTAATTAATCAAAATTTTAAATGAAACTCTTTGGGCCTTTAGTTATTGATCAGTGTCTTTGGTCCATCTTTCTAACCCACAATTGAATTATTGTATTTGTTTAAGCTTTATAAACATTTTTATGTCTTATACAAAAATCAATGTGGGACTTCTAACCCACTTGAAACATATTTTTACTTCAAGTTATGTACTCTTACGTTTGTAGTGTTTTTGGTCTGTATTAAGTCTAATGTGTATGCTCTCATATGTATTGTGCGTATAAATGATTAAGCATGATCTGTATCTTGTTTAAAAAGTATTGTGCTAAACTTGACAAATTTGACCAGTACATTTCCTTTCAACTGCACATTTTTCTTCAAAACTCATGAGGTTTTTGTAGGAATTGACAGCCGTGAATTTGCACATCGTGTGAAATCAGTTTCAATGGCTATATTTACTTCGCAAGAAGTTACCGCACTTCAAGAAGGAGGAAATTGATGCCTTTTTGCGCAAAAACTTGTGCTGTTTATTTATTCAATCTGCTTGATATCATATATTCTTGAAGTTTATTTTATATTTATCTAATACTTGCAACGTGCAAGAAAGGTTTATTTTACAGAATGGGATGCACAACATCATTCTTTCCCTGACAGTGAGTAAGTACATGCTTGTACGTTTTCATGTGTTGTTGCAGAGTGCGTTATTCATTTATTTTGATTGTCAAATTTGGTGCCAGTAATGTTAATAGGCTCCGAGACTTTATTAAGCATGTTTATATGGATAGGGGATTCACCGAAGATAGAACCTCTGACAAACCACCAAGAGTGAAAAACGTAAGATATAGGTTCAATTTCAAGTTGTGTGTTATTGCCTTTGCTTTAGAATTGATGAATTTGTTAGCCAATTCTAACTTAAGTCTGCACTTTTGTGTTGCATATTGATCAGGGTGGTGACAAAGATGGGTCATATGAAAACAGGAGAGTTGAGGCATATCATGGAAGATCTAAAAGCCCTCTGTATGTAGACTCACATGAACACCGTCATAGTGACAGGTCTAGTCCAGGTGGTCTTGGATATAATTAAGAAAGTATGCAAATTGGTGATTATAAGAGAAGTCTTGGTCGTCCTCCAGTTATCAATGATTGGCATCGTGAAGATCGTAGAATATCAGATGAAGATTATAAGACGAAAAGACAATCCCTTGTGCAAGCCAGAAATCTGGGCTCTTTTAGCCCATCTGTGGGCCGATCTGTTAGAGAAATCTTGGGAGAAATGTAGTACCTCTCAGGATAAGTGGACCTCCCAAACCGAACAATGGAAAAGCTGACGATGCCTCAGCATTGACACAGGTGAAACTATTACTGATGTTGATGTTTCATATGGTCTGTTTAAAATATAATATAAAAACCAATCAAATCATGCATTCTTGTGTTCTTTCTAATAGCTTATGGTGTAGGGGGATTGTTAGTTCATGACATAGGACCTGTTTGGATTAGCATATGTAAACTTATCTACTGACATAAATTGTGTGAAACTGTTTGGGCAAATTTATGAAAAGAACTTATGAAATTTTTCAGCTTATTATCATTAGCTTCAAAATATCTTATGAAAACAGTTTCTAGTATATACAAATACAATTTAAAATTATTTTATCATTTGCTATAGAAATAGTATACGTAAGCTTATGCTTAAGAACTTATGATATAAGTTGTTTATTCAAATAGGCCCATAGTATCATAGCTTAAGAATGTTTTTAAGAATGTTTTTAAAATGCAAATATATCACTAGTGATTGTAATTTGAAAAAATTATAGACTTGATTAACAACACCACATTATGCATTAGTCAACTACCTATCCATTACTATTCATTGTCAACAATCTACCATTTATACCCTTTCAAAGTTTTAATTTTACACTAACAGATACCCATATATGTAATTGACTAATACACATTTCATGTCCAATAAAAAGCGTCCAAATTGCCAAGTGGAAAACTTTAGAAGTTAGTCTTTCCAATTTTCAAAATTTTCAGTCAATCCTTTTATTAGGTAGACCTTTCCCTTCTTCCCTTTTTGTGGTACTTTTCCCCTTCTTCTTACTTTCTCTCTCATAAGAAAGTTAATAGGTTTTTATTATAAAAAAATATATTTTAGTTATTAATTAGAACAAATCATTTAGAAAAAAAAAAGTTTTGGTTATATTATTAAGAACATGAATAAATTATATTTCATTATTTAAAAGTTATTAATTAATTAATTAGTTAATTAAGTGAAAATTATTAAGTAAATGGTAATTTAAAGGAATAAATAATTAAAGAGAAACTGATTAAATATATGAACAAATTAATTTGAAAAAAAGGTTAAATTAAATAAAAGATTTTATTAGTTGATTTTATTAACTAAAGGTTGATTAAGAGATTAAAATAAATTTGAAATAATTAAAATAGTAAAAGTTATTGATTAGATTAAAAAACAGATAAATTAAAGATTAATTAAATTAGATAAAAAAGTTAATGATTATTAAATTAAAATGGGCAGATTAAAAGGTTTATTAATATTAAAAAGGTGATAATGGTTAATTAATTAAAATTAAGGTCAAATCAATTATTGATTA
This sequence comes from Lathyrus sativus, assembly GCA_963859935.3. Lineage (NCBI taxonomy): Eukaryota > Viridiplantae > Streptophyta > Magnoliopsida > Fabales > Fabaceae > Lathyrus > Lathyrus sativus. The sequence goes on along the minus strand of OZ012739.1, from coordinate 10,956,850 downwards.
AAATGGTTAATTAGTGGATTTAAAATGATAAAATGGTAATTAAGGGATTAAGGGGGAAAGCGTGTGATTGGGTGTGTGTGGGATTACGAGGGTCTACGGTATGGAGTGTTGTGGTGTGTTGGATGTGTGATTAGTGGAGATCGAATGGGTGCATGCGTGAGGCATACCGTAGCTACGGTAGGGTGTGTGTACGTGACTATATTACAAGATATATAACAAAAACATAAACATAAACCCTAAAGCAACTAATCATTTCCCCGACTTCCTCTCTGCGTCGCCGATGACCCCCCTATCCCTTTCTTACCCATTCACTCCTTCCCAAATCTTCTTCCTCCATTTTCTTATTCGATCTCCTCCGTGTTCTTCTCACTTCGTTATCTTCTCCTCTTTTCTCATCTTTTGTCCGACGTTCGTATTGGATGTGCCTCGTATCCTTCATAAAACTACCAAACAAGCAGATTACAACTGTTAGTTTAAATGAAACCACTTACGGTTTGAATGATTTTACAGGTCGTGGATGGTTTGCGGAAATAGCGAGGGTTTGAGGATGGAGGCCGATGGCTCACGGACGGTGCGACGGTTGTGGGTTTCACCGGTGGATGAGTCGCGACGGGTTTTTAAAAGAGAACTGATAAGTTTTCTTAATTCTATAGCTTTTGAAATTAGGGTTTGATTGGGGAATTTTTGTGGGTTTGCGAACAATTGTTGTTGAGGTTTTTTTTATCTGTCCCTTCTTCTTGATTTCTCTCTCTTTTATAACCTTCAAAAAAAAGATTTTGGTTTTAAAACCAATTAAATATGTGCGAACATGTCTATCCGATTTTGGAAAGATTGGGGACATGCTTGGGATGATATGGAAATAAATCTGCTACTTCCATTTTTATTTCAAATCAGAGTTGAAATGTTCTTAATGTTGTCTTTTATTTGTCGCAGTTCATGATACAGATCTTTCCTTTCATTTGTTGTGGTAATGACAATCCTTGTTATACTCTGTTTTTGGTAGGTTGATGGATTTTTGGATTTTTGCTTCTGAATCGGATTAACACTCTTTCTTCTTCTTCTTGCAGGAAAACTCTAGCTTCAGATATTGCCAGTCTGATGCCGTCGAGAAAAGGGTTTCATTTGGTGGTGATGACGTTTTGTCTGAACCAAGAGGGGTCGAAATTGTTGTTGTTGCCTTTGATATTATTGGTTGTCTATGACGTTCTTGTCCGAAATTGTTTTCGATGCCTTGCTGGAAGCTGGCGACGACTTTCGTTGCCCTTCCGGTCGCTCGAATTTTTGCCTGATGATGAGTCCAAAACTGAAGGCTAAACCCACTTTAATTCTTCTTAATTCTTAAATTGCAATTCATTTTTTATGGCTATTCTGATTATCATTGGTGTTTTGTAGGGAGTATCCTCTACTGAGCAACTTTGTAAAGAGATTGGTGACAAGAGTTGTCCACTAGGAATTATGATCTCGCGGAGTTACTCAGAGTGATTGGGGCCACGGCCGATTTCCTTGGGCGATGACGAAATTCACGAATTGGGTCCACTGTCTTCTAAGCAATTAGGATTTGTTTCATGTAGTTCCAATTTCTTTACAAAACCAAAATGTTGTATTCAGTAGCTTAGATTAAAGCAATTATGACTTGTATCTCTTAAGATTTGCAAAGCCTTGCGTTGGGGAAAGATTTGTATATTGTTGTAGCTAACTTAAAACTCTTGAGTTGATGATGTTGTTGTTGACTTTTCTAAAATAAACATATGAGTCTTGATTGCCATTTTGAGGGCCCTTGAGTCTTATTCCAAAAAAACTCTCAAAAGAAATTGAATTTGAAGCGAGGACAAAAAATCATGAGTTGACTTTAAACAAATTAAAAAAGAAAGAAATAAGTAACACCCTTGTGAAATAAATAAACCACCAACACACATGAAGAATATGCCCATATTTAACTTCCCTGTATGAAACTAAACGTGAAGCATCCATCACGACAATGCCATGCCAAGAAGAAAATTGGACCATAAAAGGCCAAATTTTAGCACAAGAATAAACTCACAAAGTGAAAGTTTTGTCATGCGAATGTCCAACATTATCCCGAATACATGAGAAGCAAACGTGAGTAGAATAAATGGTCATGGAGAGATAGAGCCTTAATGATATAGTCTGAATTCACTCTAGTCATGAATTCTTGCAAGTTGAGGCTTGGAAGAAAAAAGGTTGGTACACTCTGAATTGAATCTGATGGATTTATTCAAATGTAAAATCTTCTTAAATTAAGCTTGAATTCTTGAATGGTGAATTTTAAACCCAAATGTACTAGTCACGTCCCTCGAATGCTTTGTTGTAAGCATCTATACCTAGACATTATTGCGCTTGCACGAGCTGGTTAGCCACAATGAATATAAAATGTGAAATATAAAAGTTGAATAACGCACAAATGAGGTGGAATCTTAAAGTCAAAAATTAGGGTGTGATAATACATCTAAACTCAGATTTTGAATCCCACCATCTTGCAAAAAATTACAAATATTTTTCATCTCTTGTTTTTTTATTTTTCTACAAGTGTCAAAATTCTGAATTTCTAAAATAGTGAAACTTGCATACTTAAATTTTCAGAAATTCTTCATAGTTTCATTCTTACTCATTTGAACACTTGTTAAGATATATAAGGTGTGCAATATCAAGAGGAATGTCAATCAGAAGATTGATATATTGAATACATTTTCAAATCTACTTAAACAAAATTATTCATTTATTCTTTTGATTACATACTTGGTGTTCCAGGATTGTTGGAATTAAGTTTGTAAGGTTGTTATCTTGTTGTCCATGATTGTTGGAAGCAAGAGGTCCACGTTGAGAGGATTGTTCTCATTAGACTTAGTTGAAAAATCAAAGAGTGTGTTATTGGTGGTTTGATTAATTTGTATCTATATAGAAATACCAGGCAGAGAGTCTTGTCTTAGGACCAAACAATAATGAAAAATATCTTTCATGTTGAAAGGGGATTGGAGCACTCTCGGGTTGTGAGGGGAACCGGGATATATTGACTTGTCTCTTTTACTTTCCGCATTTACCGCATTCCTCACTTAGAAAATCTTTAGGAAAGTAAAACAAGTTTAGGTGCGTTTTTCACTTACAATTGACATCAGAGCAGATTATATGTAACTTGTTCCTAAAAAGATCCAGATGGCTTCCACAAGTGCAAATCTGATGTTCAAATATCGCGGTAGCAGTAATAAACCTCCTTTGTTCTCTGGTGAATATTTTGACTTCTGTAAAATTCGCATGAAGACACATTTATAGGCACAAGGAGAAGGCATATGGGAAATTGTTGAAATTGGCCCTCGTGTACCAACTAGTGTTATAAATGGTGTCAGTACTCCAAAAATTCAAAGTTCCTGGGACGATGATGATAAAAATAAAATCCTAAATGAGAAAAGACTATCAATATTTTGGAAAGTGCTTTAAGCATGGATGAGTTCTTCCGAATTTCACAATGCATATCGGCTAAGGAAATTTGAGATACTTTGGTGGAGACTCACGAAGAAACCGCCGAGGTTAAAAGATCAATGTTGAACACACTAAATCAAGAATACAATATATTTCTTATGCCACCCGGAGAATCTATTGTTGCTCTCCAGAAAATATTTGTTCATTTGACCAACCATTTGATTGCATTAGGTAAAACATTCTCCAATGACGAATTAAATTCTGAAAGTATTAAGATATTTAATAAGAGATTGGCAACTCAAAGTTACGGCAATATCAGAGAAGAAAAGTCTCTCAACAATGACTTTTGCATCACTTTTTGGAAAGCTTCAGGAGCACGAGCTAGAACTTGGTTGCCTTGAAAAACATGAACATCAAGAGAAAAAAGTCTAAAGGAATTGCTCTAAAAGTAGATTCAAAAGAAGGACAAGACGATGATGCGTAAGAGGAAGATGACAATTTTATGTTACTAGTTAAGAGACTTGGAAAATTCTTCAACAAAAGTGACAAACCCGTCAACTATGAAAAGAGGAAGAAACACTTCAAGAAAAAGGAGACTTTCAAATCAAATCAAGATGTTACATGCTATGAATGTGGGAAGCAGGGTCACATTAAACCGGATTATCCAAGAATTTCGAAAAAGAATGGATTCAACGGTAAAAAGGAGACAAAGAACAAAAAGACTTATGTTGCATGGGAGGACAATGACATTAGTCCATCATTCGAATCCAAAAGTGACGTAAGTGAAAACTTGGCATTGATGACTTCTCATCACTCAGACGACGAAGATGACGAGGTTAGTACTTCTTTTTCACTTTATGATAACGATGCTCAAGAGGCTATAAACGAACTATTAAATGAAGGCAAAGTTTTGTGTAAAATCATATCTTCACAAAAGAAACAAATATCATCCTTATAAGAAAAAGTAAATATTATGGAAAAGAATGAAAAAGATGAAAAATATAAAATTGTTAGTGAAGAGAAACAAAATTTTGTATGCAAAAATTGTGAGTCACTTTCATTCCAAATTGTTCAACTTAAAAGAGTTCTTGAAAGATATGAAAAATGACAAATTGGTTTAGAAGGGGTCCTTAACCAACAAAGATACTTAAATGAAAAAAGTGGACTTGGATATTCAAAATTTTCTAAACCAAATTCTAACAAGACAATCTTTGCTAAGGCTAGTCATCAAACTTCTAAAGAGAAAGTGAGCAAGCCTAAAGTTGTGCATCAACATCATAAAAAGAAAAAGGTTACGAAAAATAAATCTTTCATTCTTAGATATAAGAGTAATTTTGTACCTACTTGTTTCTATTATGGTATTATAGGCCATACATCTAAAGCGTGCTATGTTAGAAATTTTAGTATATCACGTGGGCATTATGTGTGAGTTAAAAAGGGCACTAATTATGAAGGAACCAAAGCAACTTGGATACCTACCAAAAAGTAATTTGTTTTGTAGGTTTGCTTGAAGACTACCTCAAATCTTTGGTATATTGACAGTGGCTGTTCAAAGCATATGACCGGTGATCAACAAAATTTCAAATCTAAAGTTTAAGGCCAAGGGTTATGTTACCTATGGTGACAATAACAAATGAATGACTCTTGGCATAGGCAAAGTTTCAGCTCCACCTTTCACATTTATTCAGGATGTTCTTTATGTCTATGGACTAAAACACAACTTACTTAGCATAAGCCAATTACGTGACAAAGGATTCAAAATCAAGTTTACAAAAGATTAATGTTTGATAGAAGACGAAGTCACTAAAGATATAAAGCTAAAAGGTAAAATGATCAATAACATATTTATGATTTCTCTTGACAATTAATCTTTGAAGGTTAAATGTCCCATGGCGAATAATAATGATTCATGGTTATGGCATAAGAGATTTGCTCATGTACACATGGAACATTTGAACAAGTTGGTCAAACATGATCTTGTTGTTGGTTTGCCTAAGATAAAATTCATCAAGGATAAGTTGTGTGACGCATGTAAAAAAGGGAAACAAACTAAATTAACTTTCAAGTCGAAGAATATGGTATCCACAACAAGGTCACTACAATTGTTACATGTGGACTTATTTGGTCCATCAAGAACAAATAGCTTCAGAGGTAATGTTTATGCTTTGGTTATAATTGATGATTTTTCTAGATTTTGTTGGACTTACATTTTAGTGCAAAAAAGTGATGCTTTCAAAGCATTCAAGAAGTTTGCAAAACAAATACAAAATGAGAAGTCATTAACAATTGCCTCCATGAGAAGCGACCATGGTGGGGAATTCCAAAATGCTCTTTTTGAATAATTTTGTGAAGAATATGGAATCTCTCACAACTTCTCGGCACCAAGAACTCCCCAACAAAATGGTGTTGTAGAAAGAAATAATAGATCATTGGTAGAACTTGCAAGGACAATGCTTAGCGACTAGAATCTTCCAAAATATTTTTGGGCGGATGTTGTTAGTACGACATGGTTTGTAAGAAATCGTGTCAATATTATACCTTTTCTTAAGAAGACCCCCTATGAACTTTTCAAAGGGACGAAACCTAACATTTCTTACTTTCACATATTTGGTTGTAAGTGCTTTGTCTTGAACAATGACAAAGACAATCTTGGTAAGTTTGATGAGAAATCTGACGAAGGCATATTTCTCGAATACTCTCTCTAGTAAGGCTTTTAGAATTTATAATAAAAGAACTTTAACTATTGAAGAATCTATGCATGTTAAATTTGATGAATCTAACCCTTCCAATGAGGAAGTTATTTTGTGTGATGATGATGATGATATTGTAGATATTCCTAAAGAAGGTACTTCTCAATCAAATGGTCAACCTAAGCATCAAGAAGAACCGATTCAACAAAAGTCAAAAGACGATGATCTACCTAAAGAATGGAGAGCACACAAATATCACCCCAATTGATAAAGTAATTGGTGATATTAGTCAAGGCGTTATAACTAGACTTAATCTCAAGGATGCATTCTTTAATATGGCGTTCGTATCTCAAATTGAAGCTTCCAAAGTTGATGGAGCTTTAGGAGATGACCAATGGATAATTGCCATGCAAAAAGAGTTAAACCAATTTGAAAAGAATCAAGTTTGGGAACTTGTTCCTATACCATGTAATAAATACATCATAGGTATCAGCTGGGTGTTTAAGAACAAACTTGATGAGAATAGGATAATTGTTCGAAACAAGGCAACATTGGTGGCCCAAGGTTATAATCAAGAAGAAGGAATCAATTTCGAAGAAACATTCACTCCGATTGCAAGGTTAGAAGCTATCAGTTTATTACTTGCTTATACGTGTTCATTGAATTTTTAGTTGTACCAGATGGACGTTAAGAGCACTTTCCTGAACGGCTACGTCAGCGAAGAATTCTACGTTAAGCAAATCCTTGGCATCGAGTACTTTAAGAATCCATCACATGTCTTTAAGTTGAGAAAAACTCTTTATGGATTAAAGCATTCACCAAGGGCATGGTATGATCGAATCAACAATTTTCTATGCGAAAAGGGATTTGAAAAGGGTAAAGTTGACAATACCTTGTTCATCAAGTGTATCAAGGTCAATATTTTATTAGTTCAAGTTTACATTGACGATATTTTATTTGGATCAACTAACAAAGATCTATGTAAAGAATTCTCGCTGATGATGCAAGGAGAGTTTGAAATGTCTATGATGGGAAACATGAATTATTTCCTTATATTACAAATAAAGAAAATGAAGGATGTCATCTTCATCAACCAATCTAAGTATTGTAAGAAACTGTTGAAAATATTTAACATGGATAGTTGTAAAGCAATGTCTACACCGATGGGATCAAGAACCTATGTTGATCAAGAAGAATCGGGAATCTCAATTGATATCACAAAGTACCGAGGTATGATTGGTTCTCTTTTATATTTCACGACAATTCACCCTGACATTATGTTCAGTGCGTGTTTATGTGCATAATTTCAAGCAAATCCAAAAGAGTCGCATCTCACCATTGTGAAGAGGATCATGAAGTATCTCAAAGGAACAAACAACGTTGGACTATGGTATCCGAAAGGTAGTATATGTAATCTAGTAGGTTATTATGACTCAGATTATGCAGGATGTAAGATAGATTGCAAAAGCACGAGTGTAACATGTCATATTCTTGGAAATGCATTAGTTTCTTGGTCCTGTAAGAAACAAGCATGTGTTGCCCTTAGCACGGCAGAGGCATAATACATTGCGGTAGGAAGTTATCATGCTCAGATTCTTTGGCTCAAACAAGAATTACATGACTATGAATTAAATCTCGGATGCATTCCTCTAAGGCGTGACAACACAAGTGCAATCAACATTACGAAGAATCCTGTTATGCATTATAGGACAAAACATATTGATATCTGTCACCATTTCCTACGAGATCATGTTCTACAAAAGGACGTTGAAGTTACATTTGTCGATACTCATAATCAACTGGCGGACATATTCACAAAACCTCTTTCAAGAGAATCATTTTACAAAATTCGAAGGGAACTTGGAATCTTAGACGAAGGTGATGTATAAATCTTCAATATAATTTCATTATTTTTCTTTAAAATAATGTAAAGATATTCCTTACTATTTCCTTATATTGTTTCTATATGTGAAAACTTGACAATTTTCATTTTTACTTTTTACATAAGATAAAATTATTTATTTCAACTTGTGTATCTTTTCACATGTGCATTATAACTTATATTAACATGTCTTGATAAACTTTGTGGAAATTCCTTTATGGTTAAGAGAAAAAAGTTGTTGTTTTTTGCATGGAGTAACCGATTACCTGTTTTGAGTAACCAGTTACCTCTGTCTTGTTTTCAGATTCTGTGGCTTTTTTGTGAGGGGGTAGTTGATTACCCATTATTGGTAACCGGTTACCACTGAATAATTTTCAAAAAATTTTAAAAACCATAACTAAAAAAGTTAACATTTATTCTAACTTTATTTCTCTTTCCCACTTCCATAAACACTTATTTATTCACTTTAAGGCTCTCTTGACTCTTCAACACTTTCATCTCACTCTTCAATCTTTTCTTCATCCCATTCAAAGGTTGAGTAAAAGCTCATAAAACTCCATTATCACTCAATATTCTTTAAATACCTCACCAAGACTTCTCTCTTCTCATCCAAAATTAGAATACCACTCTTCTCTGTCCAAAACCTAGAAAAGCTCCAAGCATAATCCATGGCACACAAAATGCAAAATAAAGGGAAAAATAAAATGGGAGAATCTTCAGAACCTACAGTAGTTGAGCAACAAAAAATCGTCAAGGCAAGGCGACTAAACTTCAACACTCGGAACCGACTGCTCATGTCGGTAAAGTATGTGAGTTTACCTTCCTTTCCTGCTCATAAATTTAATTTTCCAGAACTGCTTAGGAAACAAGGTGTAGAAAAATTAGTTAGCAATATTGGACCGGTTTATCCAAACTTAGTAAATGAATTGTATTTTACATTGATTGTTAGACATGAAAATGATGGAAATATGGGCATGCAAGCTACTATTAAGGGTGAAACCATCACTAAAACTTTAGAACAATTGGCATTGTGTTTAGAAATTTCATCTGAAGGTGCTAGGATCAAAACTGATTTTCAATTGGAAGAAGCACCTTAGAATGAGTTTTCAACAATGAACTATTATATTGAGATTTCCTAGATTACCCAAGAAGAACTGATGAGTAGGCAAAACCACGAGTCTTCTCATGTAATCAAGTTGGCAAATAACTTCACAGTTAGCGACCGATTGTTGCATTATATTCTTGCATATGTTTTGGTTCCTAAGCACTCTAATCACTATCAGGTGAGTGATATGGAGATGCAATTGTTGTTTGCCGTCAAAAATAACTTGCAGGTAAATTGAGCGTATGTCATTTTGCAACATACGGGACACGTCAGAACTTTAACAGGAGGACTTCCTTACAAAAGAATAATCTCTATCATTTTGGAAGCAAGTACAGTTCTACTTCAACGGGAACCTCACACTACGATGACATCCAACGTCAACGAAATCAACGTGTCTACAGCAGCTAAGAACACTGGAATTGTTCAGAATGATGCGAAGTGGTTTGTTTACAAAGATGATTCGTCTTCTTCAGATGCTATTTCGATACCCGAAGAGAGTTATATAAATGAACTAATATACAAAAAGCTTGTGTCACTTGACACCAAAGTGGATCTAAGCATTAAGGAGCATCGAAAAGGCATCGCATTTATGAGAAAAATGTTTAAAAGCATAACTATGAAGCAATAACAAGCCATTGAAAAAGACGATGAAAGAGATGTCCGAAAGTTATTAATTCTTGTTTACCGTTTCTATGTTTTTAAGACTTAATTATTATGTTTTCATGTTTTCATTTGGTGTTGTAAAAACCAAGTATAATGTTCTCGTACCGTTAACTATGTTTGTTTCGTACAAGTGTTTTGTTTGTGATGTTTATACACTATGCCAAAAAAGACCTTTACCAGCGCTGCCTAAAGTGGCGCTGCTAAAGGTAAAGACGATGCTTTTTATATGGAAAAAGCGTTGCTATAGGCTCCCTTTATCAGCACTTTTAGCAGCGCTTTTTCCCCCTTTAGCAGCGCTTATAGAAGCGCTGTCTATTCCCCCACCCTGCCCCTTTTAGCAGCGCTTTTGAGAAGCACTTTCTTAGACCCCCCTTTAGCAGCGCTTTTCAAAGCGCTTTCTTAGACCCACCCTTTAGCAGCGCTTTTAAGAAGCGCTTTCGTAGACCCCCCCTAGGGGTGTTCATGGGTGCGGGTCGACCCGCAAACCCGCCTACCCAAACCGAACCAACCCACTAATTACCCGGACCCATTCATTTACGGGTATACCCGATCCAACCCGTAACAACCCGTATAGATTTGGTTCGGGTATTGGGTTTTAGTTTCTAAACCCATGAACCCGTTGACCCAACCCGTTGACGTGGCATAATTAATTATTATTATTATTATTATTATATTATTATTTATAAATTTTAAAGTTGCTATAACTTTGTAAATTGTAACGTACACAAAGATCTTTTGCACTTTCCTTCCAGTTTCCAATCACACATTAAATTATTATTATTATTATTATAATTAAACATTATTATTAATATTAATCATGCTTGCTTGACTTATGCACTTCTAGTTTACACTTTACTGCCTTTTTATTTTTTTAATGAATCTTTATTAACTAATAATAATTAAGTATATATTAGAAACTTACTAAACTAAAGACAATACCACTTAACCTAACCCTATTTTTTTACTACGGCAAATCTCAAACGTCACCACTCCTCTTTCTCTCACGATTTTTTTTTTCATTTTACTCCCTCACATTCCAATTCCATCTTGCTTTCGAAAATCCACAGTCTATACTTTGACTCTCTCATAGTTTCGTCTCCATATTGAATAAGGTTTTATACTTTTTATAGTTCTACAATATATTTATTTCAATGCAATATATTGTTTTTACAGTATGTACTTCAATAGTTTTATATCAATGCAAAATATGATGATAGGTTCAATGTAATGTACTATTTTGTTTCATATGATGCAAAGTACTATTTTGTTTCATATGATGAAAATATATTTTGATGCAAAGTCCTGTTTTGTTTCATATTATTAATTTAAATATATTTTGTTTAATGTTGTTTTAATAATAATTTATATTAAAAATTGTTTTTTTATAGAAAATGGAAGTGGAACAATCACAAATTGTCAGTGAAGATGTTGCTCATCCACTTGAACAAGAGCAAGAAGTTCAACAAATACAAGGAGAAGGGTTGTCATCATTGCCACCAAGTGCACTAATAGAGGTAAGCAAAAGAAAACCCTCTAGAAAACCTTCTACAGTTTGGAAAGATTTTAAAAGGGTTAATGATAAGGCTATAGGTAAGTATTGTGGGAAACAATATGCTGCAAATAGTGGTAGTCATGGCACTACTAACATGCATAAACATTTGAAAGTGTGCCTGAAAAATCCAAATAGGGTAGTTGATAAGAAACAAAAAACTATAGCTATTGGAAAAGAAAGTGAGGATGATCCTAATAGTGTTAGCTTGAAACTTGTTGATTTTAATCAAGAGAGGACTAGATTAACACTTGCAAAGATGATAATCATTGATGAGCTCCCTTTTAAATATGTTGAAAATGAAGGATTTAATATGTTCATGAAAGAGGCTCAACCAAGATTCAAAATTCCATCTCGTGTCACTGTTGCCAGAGATTGTTTATGCTTGTACTTCGATGAGAAAGAAAAATTGAAATCTATGTTGTCTGCTAATAAAAAAATGGTGTCTCTTACCACTGATACTTGGACATCGATTCAGAATATGAATTATATGTGTGTTACAGCTCACTATATTGATGACGAGTGGAATTTAAAGAAGAGTATATTAAGCTTTGGTATAATTGCTGACCATAAAGGTGAAACTATAGGGATAACATTAGAGAATTGCATGAAGGAATGGGGTATCAAGTCTATATGTTGTGCCACACTTTCTTTTTCTGGGTCATTGCATGTTACTGCTAACTCTTTTTTCAAACAGTTGATGGATATTAAAAAAACGTTGAATAAATGGAGGCACAATGTTAGTGATCCAATTTTGAAAACCATGACAGCAAATATGCAATTGAAGTACAACAAGTATTGGGAAAGCAATACAATAAATTATCTTCTCTTTGTTGCTATTTATCTTGATCCTCGTTATAAGCTTGACTATATTGAATTTTGTTTTACTCGGATGTATGGTGAAAAATTGTCAGAGGATATGTTAAAGAAATTGAAATCTCTCATTGCTAAATTGTTTGAGCACTATTTATTTTTGTATCCTGTTTCTCATGATGGTGGTTCCAATGCCTCATCTTCAAACATTGCCTCTCATTCTAGAATTGAAAATGGTGAAGATGATGAAGATTGGGACAATTTGTTTAGAATGAATATGAAGAAAAAACAATGTGAAGTGCAAAAAAATGAGTTGGAAAGGTATTTGGAGGATGGTGTTGAAGATGATTCTCCTACATTTAATATTCTCACTTGGTGGAAAGGAAAAACAAATAAATATCATGTGCTTTCCCGCATAGCTAGAGATATATTGGCTATCCCTGTATCCACTGTATCTTCTGAATCCGCTTTTAGTACAGGAGGTCGTGTCCTTGATTCATTTCGTAGTTCCTTGAATCCCTCTACCGTTGAAGCTTTGATTTGTACTCAAAATTGGATCAAATCTCCTAAGGTCATTGATTTAGAAAAAGAGTTGGTTGAATTGGAAAAGGTTGAGTCAGGTATGAATTATATGTTTGAATTTTAAAATCTATTTTATTTTAGTATTACATTACATTATTCTTATTAGTTGTTTGTGTTTACATATATAGAGTTAGCTGGATTAGTTTCTATTGATGTTGGCATTACTGCGGTTGAGCTCAATACAACTGTTACTACTAGATTTTAAGGTATTTTCTAGTGTTGTTTTTTTTCTTCTTCTTTTGACTATTGTTGCTTAAACTTTTAACTGTTGTTGCTGGATTTTATGTTGTTGCTAAACGTTTCATTGTTGTTGCTGGAATCTTTTACAGCTACTGTTGCTGGATTTTCTGTTGTTGCTAAACCTTTCACTGGTGCTGGAATCTTTTATAGTTGCTGTTAGATTTTGGTGCTATTAGACCAATATTGGACCAATACATCTATGTTATTTTAAGACTAAGTGATGTTTATTTGCTTTTGAATTATTTAGAATTTATGAATTTTATGGAAATGATATTTTATGGAATTTTATATATTATTAAGTGTTAATATATATGATAGTTTACGGACCTACTTTTAAGCATGTGCTAGAAAAGGTAACATTTGAGTATCAAAACAACTAATATATACTGTATATTATTATATATTTGTTTTACACATGTTGATATATATTTGTAATGGATAACATTTGAGTATCAAAATAACTAATAAATTTTTATAAATTAAGGTATATTAATGAAAATATATAAATAATTAATGGTGTATATGTATCTTAATATTTTTTATGACAAAGAAAATACATTTCAAAATTTTAATTGTTATATTTTTAATTATTCTATTTTATATGTAGGATTTGTCTCCACTACGTAAATAATTTAATTGTTTGAAATATGCAAAATTATATTGAATTGTGTTATAGATTTTTTAAATTGAAAATAATAATTATTATATACACAACCCGTGGACCCAACCCTACCCAACCCGTAAATATCCGGGTTGATTCGGGTCGATTTTTAAAGTAGAATTACGGGTTTGATGATAAACCCAACCCATTGAAAGTTGAACGGGTTAAGGCGAACCCGGTCCAACCCAACCCGCGTACACCCCTACCCCCCCCCCCCCTTTCCCCACCTATAGCAGCGCTTTTTTTAGCCCTCTTTGTGCCCCCTTTAGCAGCGTTTTTTTGTAAAAGCGTTGTCTATTCTTTACGATTTTGAATTTTTTTTAAAATAATCACATTTTTTATATATTTCTCGATAAACCTGCTTATAACAATTACATTCTCTGCTTATAATTCAGTCATTTAATTCAACACATTGGCCTTATATATAACAATTACTTTGGTCTTATTTATGTATATTCATAAGTTTGCAATATACACAATAACTAAAGTATACATTGTAATTCATCGCTTTACCCATAATCATTTTAATACACATAAACCTGCTTAAATATATTACAACACAATCCGATCCTCAGAATTACAACATCACAAATACAGTCAATTTACATATAATTACAAATTCGTTAACTTTACAAATATATATGACTTCTAGAAATATTTCTTCCATATACATATACCTTATACAATTCTCAACTCAAGAATAAATTGACATCATTCCTCCTTTATTTTTTCCAATACTGCTTTCGAGTAAGTACCGCACTTGAAATCATCAAAGTACTACATAATATAACAGAACATGCACGATTTAGTTTTAAAACTAATTACTCAGATGAAATATCGGTTAATTATCAAAATGAATCGTATAATTTATGAATTGATCCATACCATGGTTGGAATCTCTATTTGACCAGAATGAATAATTTCCTTCATAAAGCGCAATACAAAATATCCGCAGTCAATCCCATTGTGCTGACGAGGACATTGTAAATGAAAAAAACAAACGAACATTTATCAGGATATTTAGCTTAAATATTTTTATCAAGTAGGAGCACTATAACAGTAAAAAATGGGAAAATATACCTGCACTCTGATCCAGCTAATGTTGTTAGCCTTGCTTTTTAGCATTGTTGCTTCTCTTTATGCTCTAAATATTTGTATAACTCTAACATAATATAAATGCATATTTAGAACAATGTCACATAATAAATAAAGATATATAATTATTCAGAACAATATATCTCATCACTTACGTATCAATCATATTCTTCATATCAGGATATTTTGTTTGATCGCCATCCAATGAATCCAGATAATACACTATTTTTTTCATCGGATTAATCGCGACCAACAACCAGTGTCAACTATAAAATAAGGCAACAATTTAGACGGAAATGTTATATAGAATGGCAAAAATCGAATAATTATAATGAATGAATTAGAGCTTGAAGTCTAACCCATGGCCAATATTATATGGCAACAAGAACAACTTCTCTGTAGTCGCGACAATAAATCTTCGGACTATGTAATATTTGACTACATCTGGTGTGTGTTCTATTGACCGTGTGTTGATACAATTAGCAGATAAGAATGTGAATATTGAAGTCAAATCATGCAGGACCAACAACTTGTCATCCAAGAGCCTAAAAGAAAAACATAATCAACATTAGAATATTCAGTTAAATGAGCAAATTTTAAAATGTTCAATTATTTAATTAAAACGGGTTGGAGTACCTTATGTAGGAATGCATAACACCGATGCCCAATTCAGAATGATGGAAAATCTGGTCCAGATCCTCCTTAGCAATTGTTTTGACATATTTAAAACTGAAAATTGCTTCATCCATAGGTATTTGCCAGATGCCACCCTCAGCCACATATGTTTCAAGGCACAACCTAAATCGAGGAACATGTGCTTTTTTTGGCTCGACCTTTTTTTTGTTGGGCACCTTGGAAGATTTAGGCATCTCACCCTTGCTTACTTGTTGCAACTGTTGATCATGAACCTAAAAGTCATATAAGTTCAGTAATTAATGTATAATAAGATAATCATGTAATTGTAGTAGTACCTGTTTCTTTGATGTATCATAATCGGTTTCCCGCACAATAATTCCCTTATCTTTTGATTTGGATTTTGTAGGAGTCTAAGATCATCATGTAAATAAGAAAATAAGAAAATGTAAATGTAAGAATAACTTTTATCCGACCATCCATTACCCGTCTTTAAGTTGTACAACTTTAATACCGCAGACAATCTTGTGAAAGTAGTGCAACTTTTATACAACGGTTTCTCTGCATCGCTTACCAACCTCTCAAACATCTTGGGACAATCTTGAAGATCTTCTTCAAGTGTTTCTGCAATCTCTTTGACACAATCACAATCATATGTATCCCTGCCATTCTCGTTACTTATCTCACCACGTAATGTACAGGTCGTATTATTCCCGGGTTCAACATTCTCGTTACTTATCTCACCATGTAATGTCCAACATATATAATGTAACACCCTTCTAAACCCCGCGAAATATATATAAATAATCAGAGAAATTATCGTGCATCTTACAAAAGGGTGTCACATATAATTTCAAAACATCACACAAATACCTGTCATGCTCATTAACATTTAAAATAAATTCATGTTTTTCATACACTTCCACATTAGCATGTAGCAGCGGATTTATATCAATTATAATGGATATAATGAAAGTCTCATGCTCATCTCATTCATAGTCAATAATTAGGCATAAAAGCTAATGCTCCACATAAAATTCAAATAACAATAACAAAATAATGTAGAGTACACAATGTATCTCTCAAACATAAATCACAACGATCCCAGTGTTACATGATCAGAGCACGACTCGACCCAACATAAATAAAGACACAAATCAAACTACTCCAACATCTACCTCGCTCTAGAAGCAACTCTACTCCTCGATACCTGAGCGATGTCGTATAAAACATTATTCCAACAGAATGGTGAGAATTCACATAATTATTGAAATTATAAGATAATATATAATTTTAAAGAATACAAGTATAATCACAATTATTCTCACACTTTAAAGTTTCATCAACATAATCAAGTAACCATACTATTCACAAGTATATATATACACAAGTTCATAATTCACCAATTCACATAAATATACATAACCTCATATAATAACATATACACAATGAGACTCAATGCAAGACTCAAACACAATTCATGCCATGTGGTACCAACACTTGTTATTATTTTTCGGTTTTTACATTAAACCGGATACGTTCTCTAGACTAATAACACACAAAAAACTCATTCCCTAAACTTTCAAATCCCGCTCTAGGTTTGAGACAAGTCACTAGTTTCCACAGAACTAATAAGCATTGCCTCTTGACACAAATGATGTATGTGCAATTTCAATAATCATATGCAATTAAGATCATTCCATAATCTTAATATTCATGCATATCTTCAACAATTCATCACACTTGAATTACCACACATTTGTACATACACAAACATCAACACAATTTAACTTCAATTCACAAAACACACATCACTAATTAAACATAGAATAATTAATCCATCATCAATAATTAAAATTCGATATTCAATAAACATCAACTATTCAATAAATATTCAATATTAAATAAATGTGGAAGAAATGTTCAATATTAAATAAATATTTAGTAAAGTTTCAATTTCATACCAATTACATTTCGCTACGGTAGCAGAACCTCAATATATTAATGCTTCATGGTCTTAGTTCAAGCGCTACAGTGGCAAATATATCAAGGCATCACTTTCATCCTACTAACTTTTTTTGGTTTTGCTACAGGACATTTCCAAAGGTATACGACATTAATTTTTTTCTATGAAAATCGTCATACTTTTATTAATATATTATTGGAAAACAAAATGAAAGTGCTACAATGAAAATTAAATGGATCAAGTTTCATTTCCTATTACTTTTCTAATATTGTGCGCTACAGGATAAGAAAATGAGCTACATTTCATTGCCTATTACTGTTTCTGCTACGGTAGCATACGTGAAGTATCACTTTATTAATTTACATCTATGAACAATCATCATGCCTTATGTTAAATTTGTACTAAAAACAACATTATACTAATGATAATAAGTTATTATTAAATTTATTATTATTATTATTATTATTATTATTATTATAATATAATGAAATATATATATTAAACTTGAAATACTTTTTCTTAAATTCACTCGCCTACAGTAATTAACTGCTACTTCATATAATTATATTCTAATGCCGATGCAACGCCGCAACATTTTCACTATAGTCACAGTAGCATATTTATATATGTTTTCATAGTAAGGATTATTATTTGTTTACTGAATGATGAAAAGAAACATTAATTTCTATAGCATAATTACTAGCAACACAAACATATGTATATTAAGTCTATTAGAGCATAAATATCAATGTCATGTCATCGTTCTTACACGAAAATCAAAGTCTTTTTGTGAGAAATTGATGGATGTTTGAAAATTTCAACTGTCTTTTAATTTGGCAATGTTGTTCTACATCAGAATGTTTCTCATTACTTCTTAACCATTAAAGTTGAATTAAAAATTATATATAATTAAATGTAAGTTATTTGGTGTGACCCATTTTAAAATTTTTGATGGGTTGTATGGATATTTAAAAAATATAGTTGGGTTGTTTAGAAAATATTAACGTGGAATATAATATAAAAAATTACGTGGACCTTATCTAAAGAATCAAAGTGGGGATAATGAGTGTGGGTGCTCTTGGTTGCTCTCTCAATTTCACCAATATATATTAATTCTAAACAAAATTAATTATCATATATCAAAGATTATCATCAAAACCTATCAATTACCAAATCATGAAAATTTTAGGAGGGTTCATGCTAAATATGTTTCTACCCAATTTACACTATCAAATAATCCCAATAATCATATAAAAACCCACTCTTACATTGATTTCTTGAATTTTCTTTCCTGTTCTTTTCTTCTTCGCCACTCTTCTATTTTTGCCTCCTTTCTAACTTTCTCTCTCTTTCTATTCTCCTCTTACTCTATGTTAAACCCTAACATTTAATCAATTCTATTGGGCTTTGCAAACTCAATCTCACACTTACTATTCACACTCCAAAATAAGTCCAACTAACTAATCTAGCAAATTCTACATTATTCTATAAAATAGAATAAATCAATTAATTTAATTAATTCAATGAATCACATATTTAGATTAAATCAATTAAATCAATTAAATCAATTAACTCATATAAATTAAATAAATCAAATAATTCATTTAAATCAAATAAATAAGTTAATTCAATTAGTCACAAAATCACACAATTAATCAATTAATTTAATTAAATTAATAATTACTAAAAATTGGGGTGTTACATATAACTTTGATCAATTCCATGTCTCATTAAATGAGATTTCAACTGAATTGCGTCAATCCGACGCCCATAACAACAACCTAAGCAAGGACATGTGATCCTACCGGGGTCTTTGTTGTGTTCAACAGCAAACTTAACAAATTTTGATACTCCATTGTCGTACTCTTTTGACAATCGATTACAAGACATCCATTTTTTATCCATACTAAATAAGTAGGCTAAACTAAACTAAGAAAGCTAAACAGAAATAGCGAATACCTATGAAGAAATCACCAACTTCTAAGAAAGCTAAACAGTAGGATTATTGGAAACGATCACAACCTTGCTCTTCAAAGTTAACCCATATAATAGACAAAATATAAATTTTATTAAAATCATATTAATAATTAACTAAAACAAAAATACTAGATAATCCACCAAAACAAATCATATTAAAAATACTAGATAATCCTTAAACCAAAATACTAGATAATCCACCAAAAATACTAGATAATCCACAAAAATCATATTAATAATGAACCAAATCATATTAAAAATTGAATTATATCCTTAAACTTAAAATGACACCCTTACTACTAGATAATCCACCAAAACAAAAATACAAATCATGTTCACTTCATCTCTCAAGCCATCAACATATAAAACCATAATAACATATCATATTCACCAAAAACTAAACATTGAGAAATCCTAACTAAACATATAAAAAGCTAACAAGCATATACACCAAAACAAAAATACAAATCATGTTCACTTCATCTCTCAAGATATCTAGCATAATTGTTATTCAGCATACAACAGTATCACACATACATAGCAACCATCGAATTGTCAACCAAATCAAAACTGAAATATTCACAAAACAATGAACCACATAACAATTTTCCTTCGTTGTTTTTCAACTTTTGTAGCTACCAGAAGAAATAAGGAGACTAACAACAACACTTTTTAACCAATATTTTTCGCACAAAGAAATTAATCAATGCAAACATTAGCGACAATAGCGAGTCGAACAAGCATGAGACCTTAATCAATCTATACCACAGATAACAACACATCATAACTATTAGATTTCCAATTCTACACTGCATATGTTATGTATTAAGAGAATGTGAGATAGTTATGAAATGTGAGATAATTATGGAATGGTTATGGAAAATGTTAAAAACAGAATATGATATCAGTTCAAATATTATCAGTTCAACCAACATATTTACATTTGAGGTCAACCTAAAGCAACTAAAAGTTTCAAACTCCAATAATGCATTCAACTATGAGAAAAATAAAAATGGAAAATGAAAAACTTCAAATACCTTAAAATGGTGGAAATGCGCTGGTAGAGGACGGAGATGACCGTCAAAAATGGACGGACGACAGCGGAATGCGGTGACGACGGAATGACCGGAGGAAAGACGACGGACGGAGGCGCGGACAGAATGCGTCGACGGTGAATAGGAGGGCAATGTTCGCGAGTGGAAATAAGAAAGAAGGAGACTATTCTGATTCTGCGAAAATACTGGGACTCTTTAAAATTATGCTACTTAAACCTATAGCAGCGCTTTTGCATGGCATTTAGCAGCGCTTTTAGAAAGCGTTGCTATAGGTATGCCTTAGGACCCCTTTAGCAGCGCTTTTTTTAAAGCGCTTTCTTAGACCCCCCCTTTAGCAACGCTTTTTAAAAGCGCTTTCTTAGACCCCCCTTTAGCAGCGCTTTTTTTAAAGCGCTTTCTTAGGCCCCCTCTTTAGCAGCGCTTTTTAAAAGCTCTTTCGTAGACCACCCCTTTAGCAGCGCTTTTTTAAAGCGCTTTCTTAGACCCCCCCCTTTAGCAGCACTTTTTTAACAAGCGTTGTCTTAGGTATGCTACTTTTTTTTTTTTTTCATGACCCTTTAGCAACGCTTTTTTAGAAAGCGTTGTCTTTTGTTGCGCTACTAAAAGTCATTTATGGCATAGTGATATGTTTCGAATTGTGATGTTTTCGTGTTTTAGTTTAACTGTCCATCTTTGTGTGTTGCTTTTCCCATCCTTTTCATTGTTTACAAAGAGGGAGAATAAATACATGTGTGTATTATGTTCTTTCTAACAAAATTGTGCAGAAAACTATCAAAAACTCTCTTAAATCAATGATTAAAGGGGAGCACTATCCGAGGGGGAGCTTTCGAGCATTTGTTAGAAAATCCAGCGGAAAATGAATTTTCAAGCAAAGGTTGTCATCATAAAAAATGGGGAGACTATGAAGACAAGCTTCTTAAGCGATTTTGATGACGACATAACCCACAACATGCAAGGATGGTTTCACAACTTCAAATATATCAAGTTTCAAGCAATTCACTTTCATTTCACTATGTCAAAGCTTGATCAAAAAAGAAATCAAGTTCTACACATGGTAGGTACAACATTTAAGCTTATATACCTTACACGAGTGTTCAATTTCATCTCTTTCTTTACATTTCATGAAAAGCCTTTTTAATTTCATCAATGCACTTATGCCTCATTTTTGAAAATATTGTCTTTGGAAATTTGTATTGAGTAACATGTTACCTAAACCTGGTAACCGATTACCTGTTGTAAAATTTCAATTTTTTAGTTACGTTGAGGCTGGTAACCGGTTACCCACTTATGGTAACTGATTACCATTGGCGCTACAGGCCAGAAAGTTGAATCTTTTGGCATATAAATTATTTTCTTCTTCTTCTTGAACCATGACATCCTTTGGCCATTACAACTCTTCTGAAAAGGTGTTAAGAGGCATATATATACCTCTAAACTCAGATTTTGAATCTCACCTTCTTGCAAAAAATTACAAATATTTTTCATCTCTCATTTTTCCATTTTTCTACAAGTGTCAAAATTCTGAATTTTTAAAAGAGTGACACTTGCATACTTCAATTTTTCAGAAATTCTTCATAGTTTCATTCTTACTCATTTGAACACTTGTTAAGATATATAAGAGGTGCAATATCAAGAGGAAGATCAATCAGAATATTAATATGTTGAAGGCAATTTCAAATCTACTCAAACAAAGTTATTCATTTATTCTTTTTATTACATACTTAGTGTTCCAGGATTGTTGGAATTAAGTTTGTAAGGTTGTTACCTTGTTGTCCAGGATTGTTGGAAGCAAGAGGTCCACGCTGAGAGGATTGTTCTCATTGGACTTAGTTGAAAAATCCAAGACTGTGTTCTTGGTGGTTTGATTGATTTGTGTTTGTATAAAAAGACTAGGTAGAAAGTCTTGTCTTAAGACCAAACAATATTGAAATATATCTTTCATGTTGAAAGGGGACTGGAGTACTCTCGGGCTGTGAGGGGAACTAGGATATATCTTACTTGAGCATAAAGTTATGAATTTGGGAAGTGGCCATGAGAGAGCTATTTGGTCCAAAACAGATTTTGCATCAAGATTTCCACACGAGTTTAAGACACATTTTGCCCACCTTCAAAACATTTTCAAAAGAAGTGGCCAGCTTAGAACTTGTTCTTTGTCATGAAATCTTACCAATGGTGCCAAATCCTGTCACGATTGATCTTGTTACACCATATGAAAGCTCAATCTGAGATACCACCTTGAACTTCTGTGGACATGATACAAAAAACACCTTTTAGCCACTTACCACTTTCCATGGATCAAGGAAGTTTGATCTACACCAAAAACGACTTGTATAAGTTATGGAAGCTTGTGAAACAATGTCAACTTAAGAGTTAGAAAGCAAAAGTCATGGTGCATTAAATCCTTACTGAATTATTTCCCTATAAAAAGAGCATTATACCAGATGCCAAACACACAACATTTGAGTCAAGAAACCTCTCATAGTCTCATTAAGCATACATTGAAGTTCCAAGTGTTGATCACTTTCCTCTTTACACCATCACCATCCAAAACTCATCACAGTCACAAAACACTTGGTTTCTT
The DNA here is from genome assembly GCA_963859935.3 of Lathyrus sativus. Taxonomy (NCBI): domain Eukaryota; kingdom Viridiplantae; phylum Streptophyta; class Magnoliopsida; order Fabales; family Fabaceae; genus Lathyrus; species Lathyrus sativus. The sequence goes on along the minus strand of OZ012739.1, from coordinate 10,933,923 downwards.
CACTCAAACACGTCATAAATACTCCTTTTGACATGCTTAAACTCATCAAGACCCTCCATAACACCCCCAACCAGAAGTCAACTCTCTTTGGTCACCATTATTAACCAAAGAGTAAAAACTTACAATCTTTCATTCCTTGTCATTTTCTTCACTCAAACCTTTCAAACACCTTCTAAATACACCCAAGAACCTTTCCAGATTATTAAATACAATATGTAACACCTCCATCACCATAATCATTTTTTCACTTTTGTCCATTTGTAAGTTGATTCGAGCAGAGAATTTAGAAGCATTCTAAGACAAACTAATCATTTAAACACCTTTACAGGGGTCTAGTGGAGCTAAAGCAATCGTCATTTTACATTTGCAGCAACTTTGAAGGTGCATTGAACATTATCCAATAGGTAGGCTTTTAAACTTTTCAAACTCCATGATCCAAGCATAATTTACATTCATATAAGTTACCCTTCTGTTTGTCATGACGTGAGGAACAAAAACATTATGCTTGTGTCCATTGATTGTACATATCTAACATTTTATTTTTGTTTCACAAATTAGGGTTTATCTGGTTCATGTTACAATTCCTGAGATAGAGGAAAAATAAATGGAATACAAATGCATATTTGAACTCCTTGTTAAATTATGAGCGAGATGCTATATTTACTTTCCATGTTTGGTTCAGAAACAAGAAAATCACGAATTTGAAAATCTAGTTGTTCTTTAGGTTGAAGATGAAGTGTGCGAGTTTTTTCTTTTTTCAAATGAAAACTTAATATATTATTTTCTAAGGCGAAACTTAACAAAGTCATGGGCCTGGCCGATTGGTTGTGTGTTTTAGCTGACGACCTCGGGGGCGTGGGTTCAAACCTTATCGCCCCCACTTTCTTTTTATTACTAGTTTCTCTTTTCTTTCTTTTCATTTATTTTTATTTTTAATGAATTCTTTTTCCTTTTTTAATATAGAAATAACAAAAAAAAAACTTTTATATTATATCTTAAAAAGCCATTTAATACTCAAATATTTTTATTATTCATATTATATTTATTTATTTTTCACATCTTTTTTTTATTAATATAATTATATTTTTTAAACTTAAGTATTTATTATTTTTTTTAACTTTTTAAAATAAAAAAATACTTTATCTTTTTATTTTTAATATTCAAAATCTCATCTTTTAACCATGTGTTAGGTCTTGTATTCATGTATGGAACTCATTTGAATTTGTCTTTTGTTAAATGCTTTAAAAAAATGTTCTTACTTATGATATTCATGCTTTGTTCTAAGTTGTTTATTTAATTAGGGTTTGTTGATTGCTTGACCAATTTCTTGACATAAACTACGTCTTACCCTTTGTTACATGTTGAATGTTGTCTTGTATGATCATATTGTGGTAATGATAATGTGTTGGTTTTCAATGTTATCTTGATTTTATTTTGAATACTTTGAATGATTGATAATTGTTCTTACTTGTTTCAAAGATTGTCCATGTGTTTAAGAACTTTCTTGATTACATTTTTGACCTAAAAATATCATGATGAGACTATGCCCTGACTTCTTTCTTTTGTGTTAATATCGTCTTTGTGTACACATGTTGTAAATAGTGATGATGAACCATGTTTGCCCTAGATGAGTCATGTTGATTTTGTTTTTTTTGTTCAAGTTGTATTCCATGTATATCTTTGCACATGTTTTGATAACATCCCATTGAAGTATGTCTTAATGATTGATACATCCATGTTTTTATTCATGTTGAGAATGTTAACCTGTATCCAAACGCACTTTGATCAAATGCAAACTTCACTCATGTTTGTTAACCCATGTCAATCATACTTATACCATGAATCCCATGTTTATCTTCTTTGTTGGTTGGTTGTGTAATCTTGTATATACATGTTGTCTAATTTAAGGGAGGTATTCTTTTGTTGGCTTTATGTTATTTGCATATGCATCTTTATTATCTTGTACATATTTTACATGTTTTGCCATCCTTAAGATGTTTACCTCTTAGGAAGTTCCCCTTATAATTGATTCAACTTTAGATAATTCAATTAGGGTTCCGCCTCCTTCAAACTTAAAATCTATTTTAATAGAAACATTGACCTCAGGTCATTGACTTTTCAAAATCTTTTTCTTAACAATTGCTTCAAGACATCTTAAGCATATTCAAAACTCTTTCACAAAGATTAAAAGACATAACCCTTATTCAAAACCTTTTGCCACAGTGACTTTTCAATTTAAAACATTTTCAAATAGATTAGACATTAGTCATCCTTAGCTGAGACATAATTCTCCTATACCATGAAATTGTTGAAAAAGATGTTGATTCTTTTCCACCTGAGAAAGGTATGTGACATACTTGTTGATTCTATATCCAAGTTAGAGTCATTCTCTCAATATGAAGTAAATGTCCATCGTCCACATGTTTGTGGTGGATAAGTTGAGTATTCTCCTTATGATGACAACTTGTCTCTTTTTCATTAAAATCCACCTTAACAAACCCTTTTCAATTTATATTTCGAACCACGAGGTTTTGATCCTTTATTGGTATGTAGACACAAGACCTTGTGTCTTGCCAAACATAAAAACAATAAAAAACACTTCTCTTCTAATCTTTCTAAACAATTATAAAACAGAAAACAACTTTAACCATAACACAAATACAACAAGACATGTTTATAGGATACTATAAATACTTAAGTTGCTAGTACCCTCCCTTAGTATAACCAACCCTCGAACCTTAGATCTCTTTATTGCTTTGTCTTTGCATTGCATATTTATGGGTTATTCTTTTTTCCCCCTCACCTTGGATAAATTAAAGATCGACGGAGATATCATATGATTCGTGAAACCTAGCTAACTATTAGATATGATCTTCTATTCTCACCGCGACAATTACGAATGGCATAATGCTCCGCGAGGCGTGCGGGTAAGTTAGTGACATGTCCTCGGGTGAGGGGCATGTGGGGAACATATTCTCCATTAGCCTTAATGGGTTGAGCCAGTACTTTGGACCGTCCTCGACGTAGAACTGAATTGCCTTGTGCTCGATGCTGGGTCAGATACAGGCCCAGTCCAGAACATGAACTAAATGAGAGGGAGTAAAGTTGGATGGGATGAACGTCAATCTGCTTAATATCAGCAATTGAATCTGAAGTTGTGTGAGAGTTAGATTCTATGATGATATATCTATATCCAAGTTTCCAATCCAATTAAAATTCTCTTAAACTAAAAGTAACCATCCCCCTGTCTTTCCAATAGAAGTTTGTCCACGAAACTCACCATTCGTGTTTTATTTTATGTAAAATTGCCACGTGTTTTGCTTGCAATCTTATACATAACTTCATCAACCCCAAACTCTCTATTTAGCTTTTGAAATTTATGATCACTTTATTGAACTTGTTAATGGTCACGATACTCTTCAATTGCTCGTCTGAAGGTAAAGTTGACGTTCATTGGTGGTTCTCCATGAAATTCTACATTCTTCACGCCTTTGATAGTTTAACTCAGTGGTTGTTATCTATAGGTCAATCTAATGTCTTACTATTTTTGCGTAATCTTTATTTACTTATGCATAGTTCATCATTCCATCATACATGTTTTCACATTATTTATGGTATCATTATCGATACGCGTCATCCTAAACCCGTTGTTTATAATTTTCTCAATTTCTAAGTCTTGTTCGCTGAGACTTGTCTTATCTACTCCATATTGTTCTAATAATATTGTATTTAATCTTGACCACCTAATACATTTCCTTCTAATACTAATGTACTCATACGTTTGACAAAGTTGATGTTTTTGTAATGCAACCTAAAATCAATTTTGTTGTAAAATAACAAAAAAAATAAAAACATAGCTATACAATTCAAATCATTATTTTTAAAAATTTATTTTAACTAGCCGATTACTAGTGCAATGTTCTATTTAAAAATTTCTTTCTAATACGTAATAATTTTTTTACGTATTAAAAAATAAAATGAATGATTTTAATGGAAAACAAATAATTCTTTTAAAAATTTACTTTAACTAGTCGACCACCGATGTAATATTCTATTTAATTTTATAGAATCATTTTTTGTTTATTAAAATATATAAATAAATCATTGTAAATATAACATAGGGTAAATAGTAAAATATAATATAATTTTATACACAATTGAAATTTTAATATACACGTGACAAAACACTTTATTTTATCTTTTAACCCGATCACTCTAGATTTGTTTCGTCCCACGAACGGTCACAAAAAAGTTTGTCACGAATAGCTTGTATAAATAAGCATTCCCGCTATCACTAACCTTCACTCTCTCTCTCTCGATCTTTTTCTTCAACACTTTCTTTACAATCAATGCTATATAGATCTTTCGTTCAACACTCTCTAGGATCAATTCTGTGAATTTGTGTTGTTTGCTGTAACAAGAATGACGATACCACTTTCAATTGTTGATGATGTTGCTATCTTTGATTTAGGTCAACAACATCACCGCCACAACATGTTACCTGTGTATGTTCTCTTTGATTCTCACAAGAACACCACCTTGGTCTCTCATAGATCAAGCTCGCATGGCCAATATGTTTCATCAAGGTTAACTTCTGGTACCATGTCTGTGGCAGATGAAACTATTCTCTATGATTCTGCTATGGGCAATGTTCCAAGAAGATCAATGTTTCATCAAGGTTTTTAAATATATTAATGTAAGTGATAATTATCATTAATGTAAGTGATATTTGTTTTTTCAAGATGAATTGCGAATGTTTGTTAATACACCTGCAATGCTCTTGAATTTCGGAAATTTCAACATGATTTCTTGATGGTGAGTGTATTGCATTCTGATATAGTCTATATTAGACTTAATATATGACAAGATATGACGGTGTTGTTTGATCTATCTACCCAATCCCTTTTATTCAGAAAATACTTTGGTTTTTGTTGTTATCTGTTCCTTTTAATCTCAATATATTATCAAACTGTTTGTTAGAAATTGGAACTAAAATACAAGAGTTCTGAAAATTGGCTTTATTGTTGATAGAATATGTTTACAATAAAAACAAAAACTGTCATAAGTGTAAGCTTCCTGGTTTTTTAAAATACTTTCTGTTGCATCTCTTTTCCTTCTGAATCTTAAATTTGTCACTAATCCATTTCTTACTTTCTTCTGGATTACTTGCATAATTGCTATCCTGTTTTGCACTATTTTTAATGTATGTGCTTTTTTGATTTTGTGTTAAGTTTGTTATCTTAGTTTCATATATTTTTCATTTTTTAAATATGCTTTTGGAATGATCATTACAGGGCTCCCACTTTCTGAGCTAAAAATAGAAGTAGCAGATTACTCTAAAGATGAGCGTGTGTACTGGTATTGTATTATTCTTATGTACACATATTTGTACAATTATGCCAAAAATACGGAGGGCTTGGGACGGGAACTCTATTTGTGGCTTGGGTAGAGAAATCTATTTGTTTTCATAATTATGTTAAAAGTATTTTCATATATTGTTTTCATCGGTTGTTTTTACATGCTCTCTTAGGTGCTTATGCTAGTAGATAAATTCAAATAAAATAAGTCAATTCAAATTCAAACAGATGAGAAGTTCGCGATGTCGCATTGACTAATGGATGTTCATAACATTTCAGGGTTTGTGTATGGAGTGCTATACTGCTGTTTCTTTTAGCAATATTCAATGCTGGCAATATCATCAATAGATTTACAAGGATTTCTGGTGAGGTTTTTGGCATGTTGATTACAGTAAGAGGCTATCAAGGTTAGTTTTCTGATATATTAGTTTTGTTTGAGGTATCAAATATCAAGTGAAAATTGAATTTGGCATAACACGGGAAAAAAACTTTCATGCAAGTTATTATTGTATTTTATGTTTAGGGAATGGTAACTGAGTTTCAAGTTCCGAAACAAGGGAATCCAACATTGGATAAGTTCCAATTTTATTGGTTGTATGAAAATGGATTGCTTGGTGTTATATTCACTTTCGGCCTTGTCTATACTTCTTTAAAAAGCAGAAGAGCAAGGTCGTGGTTATACAGAACAGGTTTGTCGAGTAAGTTACGATTAAATAATATGTAACAGGTTTATTGGAGTTTAGAATCTGACTTTATTTGTTTATGGAGCAGAAATGTTAAGAGGTTTCATTGCAGACTATGGAGTTCCTTTCATGGTAGTGGTGTGGACAGCTTTATCATTCGCAGTAGTATCGAGTAAAGTACCTTCTGGTGTTCCAAGAAGACTTATTGGACCTTTGGCTTTGGAATCTGCGTCGTTACATCACTGGACAGTAATCAAAGTAAAACCATCTTGGATGAAGTCAATTTACACCATTTTTTGCATTTAGTAGTTTTGTGATTTAATGACATGATTTCTACTGCAGGATATCGGCAAGGTTTCTCCAAACATTTTTCAAGCTTGTGTTCCTGCCATAATGATAGCAGGGCTTTACTTCTTTGACCACAGTGTTGCATTCCAATTGGCACAACAAAAGGAATTCAATCTCAGGAAACCTTCTGCATATCACTATGACATATTGTTGTTAGGATTCATGGTATATATACGTATCTCTCTTGTATAACGTTGTTTAATTGACACTTTGTTACCGTCGGGTTTACACATGACTAACTACAACCTCTGTAAATAACCGTGAATTCTAAAGACTTAGAATGAAGCTAATTGGATTGTGACAATGTTGGAAAAAAAGTCTTCATTGCTGATCTATGCACTTTATTTTGTATTTGATAATCCCTATCGCGCCTCTGCTAATCAGAAAAGTAGATAGCCTTTTGAAAAATTTGAATTGCCTTAAAATATGTAATACGAGCTCTTTGCAGGATTTAGTTAGGGGAGGCTCACACTGCTGTTTAAATACTTGACACATAGGATACATTGCATATGCTAATAAACACACCAAAGTGTGGAATGAAGTAAGCCAAAGAGCACTTCAAAAGAAGTTCCTGTGCCCGAAACTGGAGGAACAAGTTCCTGTGCCCGAAACTGGAGGAACATGTGAATAATAATAAGTTCCTGTGCCCGAAACTGGAGGAACAAGTTCCTGTGCCCGAAACTGGAGGAACAGTAGATGTCTTTACCATTAGTACCAGGTTGGACTCATTACAAGTGAGATCTCGTCAGGGGAAAAGGTGAAGCATCTAGCAAAATTGTGAATAATAATAAGTTCCTGTGCCCGAAACTGGAGGAACAAGTTCCTGTGCCCGAAACTGGAGGAACAGTAGATGTCTTTACCATTAGTACCAGGTTGGACTCATTACAAGTGAGATCTCGTCAGGGGAAAAGGTGAAGCATCTAGCAAAATTGTGAATAATAATAAATGCATGTGTAATCCTAAATATTCAATGAACAGCAGTTAAACCCCCCTTTCTAAAACTGAAAAAGATAAACTCTTGGATCATAGGATGAGGCAACCAAAGCTATCTTAACTGAAGAGTATTGCTGTGATTGGTAACTTCAGTGCAACAAAGTGTACTCGATCCATTATTTGCAAATCCTAGCAATGAAATCTTATTATTTACCACTCCATTCCATCCATACCACCAATCCAAACATACACTTAGGCAATTGAATTTCTACCTTTGTTTAGAGTTTTTAGTCGTATACATTGAGGAATGTTGTTGTGTATTGTTTTTGTTTTGTATTTCTTGATATTTATTTTGTATGTCTTTGATTTGAAGCTTTGAGCGGGTGTTTTGATTTTGAAGCTGGCGGTTGTGACTTTAAAATTATAGTTTAAAGTTACTGTAGTTGCCATTGGTATCATTCTGGCATTCTGCTTAGATATCTTAGTCTTGAACACTTGAATACTGTTTTTGGCTTTTATGTTTTGTGATGCATTTATTCAGGTAGCACACTAGGCGGTTAAATTCACAAATGGGATGATGATTAGCTGGACTTATTTAACTTTTGCAATTACATATCCTGGGCAAGAAGAGATTAACTTATTTATCTTCACCACTGAAACTATTGTTCTATTGTTCTGCAGTTCTCAACATTCCATAAATAGAGAATGTAGCAGTGTGGCACTGATAGTGTTTTGTTTCTATGCGTTTTGCTTAATTTTTTGGTTGTCATTTTACCTTCTCGTTGCTGAGAAGATTAATTCTGTGTTATTGCTGGTGCAACTTCAAAACTGCATGTCATAGATGGGATTCCACAACTTATCTTTGTTTGGTCAAGGTATACTATTGAGGTTAGACTTTTATAACTGCTATTGTCCTTTTTCATTTTTCACATATGAAATCTCTGTAATTCAACAAATAATTGAATTTGGCTCCCTTTCCATTCTTCTTCACAAATCTAGATAAAAGGTTATAGTTTTGTTGGGCATTCAACGACCAACATGAAGTTTTGTCTAATAATCTCAATGCTATTAGCGAGGATGGTGCGTCAAGCCAAAAATCTTCTTGAAAAATGTAGTGGGAACATCGTAAACTAAGATTAAATTTAAAATTTATACACAAAAAAAAAGCTGTAGAATATAATGAAGTAGTAACATATATGTCAAGAGTAAACTTAAAATATCATAATTCATAAACTTAAAAGTCGATGTCGCATAATGTAAATTCACTATATTAAGCTCAAGTAACAGCTTATTAATTGTAAATTAGGAAAAATAGGAAGAGTTGAAATGGCCAGAGTATAAAGAGAGAAATGAGAGAATGATTGAAATTTGGTTGGGTCAGTTAGACCCATCTTATTTTCCTGTTATTTCTGGCTTTTCATCCATCATTTTAGCCCTTTATGCTCTGTGCACCATGAGGGTTTAAGTGAAAAAAATGGCTGAAATCGTTAGATATTCAGATAGAAAGGAGTAGTGAAAGCCCTAAGTCTATTGAAAATGGTAGCCAAAAGTGTTGATGAATGTGTGTAACTAAGCTAACTCCTACCTGGAGGGGGATTAGGTTTGTTTTTTTAGTTGTACTTAACACACACATCTATTATCTAATTATACTGTTTTTTCTTTTGGAAATGGCTGCTAACCTTACTGGTTGGTATACACAGCACCATCAAAATGCTTCATAGAAGAATAAAAGTGCTACATCACTATCTTCTTGCGATGGAAAAAGGTACGACAGTATCGTGTGTCTGCAAAACTACTAGCATTTAATGATGATAAATTAATTGTTGTTCATTCTAGTTTTATAATTATAAAAATTTTTATTTGACATCCGAACTTGTTTGGACTTTCTCCTTTTAAAATACAAATGTTTGTTAGGCATTTTTAGTTGATAATCCTTTCCCAACAGTGTTTAAAAAGTTAGATAAATAAAAGTAAGAATAAATAATTTTGTTATTGCAAAGAGGATTTTTTATACTTATATTCATATTTCAAAAATCAGTTTCAAAACAGAGTAATAATAGACTAATATATTTCTGTTTTTTGCTTTAACCGTAATTTATACGTCGCCTACCCATATTAATATCTCTGAACTAATACCATGTGATGTTCCTTGTGAGAATTCACTATTAAGGCAAGTGTGGAGTCTCCTGAGAAGATTACCTGCTATGCTCTTGAATTTTGGAAATTTCAAGATGATTTCTTGATGGTGAGTGTATTGCATTCTGATATAGTCTATCATTAGACTTAATATATGACAGGATATGACGGTGTTGTTTACCCAATCCCATTTATTCAGAAAATACTTTGGTTTTTTGTTATCTGTTCCTTTTAATCTCAATATATTATCAAACTGTTTGTTAGAAATTGGAACCAAAATACAAGAGTTCTAAAAATTGGCTTTTATTGTTGATAGAATATGTTTACAATAAAAACAAAAACTGTCATAAGTGTATGCTTCCTGGTTTTTTAAAATACTTTATGTTGCATCTCTTTTTCCTTACTGAATCTTAAATTTGTCACTAATCCATTTCTTACTTTCTTCTGGATTACTTGCATAATTGCTATCCTGTTTTACACTATTTTTTAATGTATGTGCTTTTTTGATTGTGTTAAGTTTGTTATCTTAGTTTCATATATTTTCCATTTTTTAAATATGCTTTTGGGATGAACATTACAGGGCTCCCACTTTCTGAGCTAAAAATATAAGTAGCAGATTACTCTAAAGATGAGCGTGTGTACTGGTATTGTATTATTCTTATGAACACATATTTGTACCCGTATGCCAAAAATATGGAGGGCTTGGGACGAGAACTCTATTTGGCTTGGGTAGGATGGTAAGATAAACATTTTCTCCTCTTTGAACAAACAACTTAATTATGTTAAAAGTATTTTCATATATTGTTTTCATCGGTTGTTTTTACATGCTCTCTTACGTGCTTATGCTAGTAGATAAATTCAAATAAGTCAATTCAAATTCAAACAGATGAGAAGTTCGTGATGTCGCATTGACTAATGGATGTTTATTACATTTCGGGGTTTGTGTATGGAGTGCTCTACTGCTGTTTCTTTTAGCAATATTCAATGCTGGCAATATAATCGATAGATTTACAAGGATTGCTGGTGAGGTTTTTAGCATGTTGATTACAGTCTTATTCATTCAAGAGGCTATCAAGGTTAGTTTTCTGATATATTAGTTTTGTTTGAGGTATCAAATATCAAGTGAAAATTGAATTTGGCATAACACGGGAAAAAAACTTTGATGCAAGTTATTATTGTATTTTATGTTTAGGGAATGGTAACTGAGTTTCAAGTTCCGAAACAAGGGAATCCAACATTAGATAAGTTCCAATTTTATTGGTTGTATGAAAATGGATTGCTTGGTGTTATATTCACTTTCGGCCTTGTCTATACTTCTTTAAAAAGCAGAAGAGCAAGGTCGTGGTTATACAGAACAGGTTTGTCAAGTAAGTTACGATTAAATAATATGTAACAGGTTTATTGGAGTTTAGAATCTGACTTTATTTGTTTATGGAGCAGAAATGTTAAGAGGTTTCATTGCAGACTATGGAGTTCCTTTCATGGTAGTGGTGTGGACAGCTTTATCATTCGCAGTAGTATTGAGTAAAGTATCTTCTGGTGTTCCAAGAAGACTTATTGCACCTTTGGCTTTGGAATCTGTGTCGTTACATCACTGGACAGTAATCAAAGTAAAATCATCTTGCATGAAGTCAATTTACACCATTTTTCGCTTTTAGTAGTTTTGGGATTTAATGACATGATTTCTGCTGCAGGATATCGGCAAGGTTTCTCCAAACATTTTTCAAGCTTCTGTTCCTGCCATAATGATAGCAGGGCTTTACTTCTTTGACCACAGTGTTGCATCCCAATTGGCACAAAAAAAGGATTTCAATCTCAGGAAACCTTCTGCATATCACTATGACATATTGTTGCTAGGATTCATGGTATATATATATATGTACGTATCTCTCTTGTATAGCGTTGTTTAATTGACACTTTGTTACCGTTGGGGTCTAGAGTATGTGAATAATAATAAAAATCGTTATTGAGTTTTCAGGGTGTGAGTGCTGTAAAGCACAGGTTATTGAGTTTTCGATTCTGAATAATAATAAAAATCGTTACTCATATTAATGATATGAACAGAACTAAGGCTTTTCCTTGAATCAATAGTTCAGGCATTGCTTTATGGACTAATTGGCTTGCCTCCTTCAAATGGAGTTCTGCCTCCTTCAAATGGAGTTCTGCCTCAATCCCCTATGCACACTAAGAGTCTCTCTTCTCAAGAAACAGGTGACTAAATATGATGATTTGTTGATCTTTGAATGGTTGTTGATCCGAAGAAAGATGGTTAAAAGTGCCAAGGAAAGCATAAGGCAGGGAGCTAGCAACTCTGAAATATATGGCAAGATGCAAGCAGTGTTTATAGAAATGGATAATAATCCTAATGTAAGCATAAGTTGACAACTGGTTTAAATTTTTGTTATTATTGAATTTGAATTCCCCTAATCCCCTTCTCCTCCGCCGCTGGACCCTCTTCAACGTCGCCGCGGTTCCTCTGCGGGATTCACCAGGGTTTTCTGATCGTACCCTTCCAATTTCCACTGTTTCTCCACGACGTCGTTCTCCAAGTCATGCCTCCCGCGCGTCGACGCAAAGCGAACAAGGCTAAGGCGAACGGGCACTTGCGTTTAGGCGATCTTGTAAAACCCTTCTTGGCCTGCCAAGGTGTGCGCTACTCTTTTGTTTGTATGGAGAGTGCAGGATAGTTCCACATTACATCCTGAGAATGTATTAAGGAGGAAATTTGTGCTTTCTGCTTTGGTCCTAGCTGTTGTTTTTCCAACTTTATCTTCTGATGCGAAGACGAAAAATATGAATCCGTATAATGAAAAATGTGTGGTACAACAAAATAGGAATATACAAAAACAGAACAATGTACCAGATGGCTTCCCAAATTTTATTAGAGAACGTAATGTTCATTGTTTTTTCATAGATTGTTAAGTTTTTTTCTGAGTTCCGTAAGAAAAATTATGTTCCCTTTTTACCCTTTGATTTCTCTATTATGTGTCACATTTGTGTTTTTTTGTTGAAATTTAGTGTGGAAAAGTTAGGAGCCTAATACGGATATGATGTTCTGGTTTATTAATACAATTGAAGTTAAAGTGATAGCACCCGATGACTATATAAAACGTGATTTGGGGCTAATATACCAAGATTTTGAAGTTGGTACTGGTGATTGTCCAAAGGATGGTCAGCAGGTTTTTCTTTTATATTCTTTCCAATCGACTATTTCTTTCTTCTTAATTTTATTTTAATTGGTTTGGAGAATAAGTTCGCACAAATATTAAGCAGTGTGATCACGAGAACCGGAATTGTCTCTATGTAGTATTTTGCAATGGGCTACTACTTTAAATAGTTTGAGTTTGTTGAGATGGGAGAAACTGGAAACTGATATTTATTTGGAGTTAGATTGCTACAATAATCTTAGAATTTGGGTTGAGTTTACAAAACTAATATATAAGGCGAGGATTGCTTTCACGTATATAAAGTTATATTCAGGTTCGGTAGCGGTGACCTGATAGCAGTTGGTCTAATGGATTTTATACCATCTTAGAATTTGGGTTGAGTCTGATTCAACCCTTACAAACCCGTTTTGGAAAGTGAAGACCGTTCCCACTTATAAACATATCAAGACCTTTTCTTATTTAATATGGAAACCCTTAAAAATGTCTTGAAGACTTTTCCTCTTAGTTGCTTTGGCATCTCTTTTATCAAAGAAACTTGTCAATGTATAAAAATTTCATGTTTGCATATCATGTGATTTGATTAATTGGAAGTGTGGCCAGTTTTATAGCTTTGAAGTTATCTCAAAATTATGATTTTAACACTCATATCATGCCTTGTAGGTCACATTTCACTATGTTGGCTATAACGAATCTGGCCGCCGTATTGAAAGTACTTATTTGCAAGGTTTTCCTGCCAAAATTCGCATGGGTAACAACGCATTGGCTCCTGGTAAATAAATAGATTTAGTATTACCAGTTCCCTTGTGGATTGCATGACAAAGCATTCATTATTTGCCTGCTTATATATATTTCTTCACATTTTCTATTGTAGAATTTGATATCTTTTTTCATATTTTCTGTTGTAGGATTTGAATAAGGAATTAAAGACATGAAAGCTGGCGGAAAGAGAAGAATAATTATCCCCCCTGATCATGGACCCCCGGTACACCCCTTATTTTCTTTCATCTCCATTCATTATTATGCGATAATGCTGTGATTCTTGATACTTTTGGTATACGTGACTGGTGCAGCATCCATTGTTTTTGCGGCGTAGTTGTTGAAATCACAAAATCACAAAAACCTTTATATTATTAGAAAAAATTGTGGTTGTGAACCGCAATTCCAGACCATGCATATAAATGGTTAATAAACTGGCTAAGGACATCTTGTTTTGAATAACCTGCATTTGAATTGTGACTACAACAATCTTTTGTCAGATTTTACTTCATGTCCAAACTTTAGATTACCAGAGTCTCCTTCCCCTAATAATCGAGAGGTTAAGAGGGAAAAAACATCAATCTTTAATTCTGTTTACGTATCCAAAATAGAGAATGTAGCAGTGTGACACTGATAGTGTTTTGTTTCTATGCATTTTGCTCAATTTTTTGGTTGTCATTTTACCTTCTCGTTGCTGAGAAGATTAATTCTGTGTTATTGCTGGTGCTTGCTGGTGCAACTTCAAAATTGCATGTCATAGATGGGATTTGATCCAAACTAACAGAACAGTAATAAATGTAGTAGTAAAACAGTTATGAAAATATGAGGAAAAGAAGCTTTAGTGATGAAAATGGAAAACTAGTACAAAGAGTAGAATTTTGTCAATCTCAAAATGAGCCCAGAGCTAAGCTCCTATAGGATACTAGAGTATCCTTTTCATTCCTTCCAGATCTAGCTACAATCCAGGATGATTATTCCCTCTACTGACTGCTCCTTATATTATGGAAGTGTACTGCTCATCTCTTTCATGCCAGCTCATAATTGCTAACTAACTCCGCCTCCAATTTCTTTTTATCCCTTTTAGAATAAACTGTCCAAACTCTATGACCACTAGAGGAGTGGTGAATTAATTGTCCTGGTAATTGTAAATTATTATCACTGTTTTTATCAATACTCCTCTCTTCAACTGGAACCTTGTCCTCAAGGTTGAATTGTGAAAATTGACTTTTGAGCATGACATAGTCCTCCCAAGTAGCTTCCTCTACTATTTTCCCCTCCCAATTAACTCCTTTGATGCATGAGCAGTCCCATTTTTTTACTTATGGAACTCTGTGCCAAGGAAATACATCATAATGCCAAGGTCTGTCATCTCAAATTCATCCATAAGTTAACTCTTGAACTTAGATACACTCTTCTCACAACTGTCAGTAATCAATAGATCATCCACATATATGCAAAGAACGATCACACCATTATTTGCATCCGATCTCACATAAACTTTGTTTTCAGACACATACCGCTTGAAACCAATATCAACAAGAAAGCCATCAATGTGTTTGTTCCAAGCTTGTTTCAAACCATGCAAAGCTTTATGCAATTTGTAGAACTTCATCTCTTGATTCTTTACTACAAATCCAGGGGGTTGCTCAACAAAAACCTCTTCATCAAATGGTTTCAAACCTATCCACAGGTGCAAACACTTCCTTAGAGTCTATACCTTCACGTTGCAAGAATCCATTCACTACCAATTGAGCCTTATGATTGATCACCTCGCCTTTGGATTTACCTTCACTTTATAGACCCATCGCAAACCAATTGACTTCTTTCTAAGTGGTAAATTGGCCAACTCTCAAGTACCATTTTTTTAATAGATTTCAGCTCCTCCTTCATTGCACAAATCCACTTTGGATCTCTTAGAGTCTCTTTCGTGTTCACCGGTTCAGATTCGTCCATAAGCGTAAAGTGAAATAAATCACCATCATCATTGATTTTGTTGTCCCGAAATACTTCACATTCTTGGAGTCTCTGAAGTAAAACTCTTTGCCTTGTTGGTCGTCTAACGTTTCCTTCATTTTCGGTTTCGACCTGTTGCTGTAATGCACCTCCAGAATTCTGAGAATTCTGATTTTCTAGCTCGTAACCAGTTACATGATTCTCGTAACTGGTTATGCCTTCTGCAAAACCAGTTCCAACAGCTTCAGAATTCAAAAATACACGTGGTAACTGATTACCATTTTTAGTGTAATCGGCTACGGAGCCTGCACCAACAATTTTTCTGCTGCTACCAAGCTTTTGCAGCTCGTCGACCACCACATCTCAACTAATCACGATCCTCTTATTTGCAATATCAAACAACTTATAACCTCCAGTAAGGTGATAACCAACGAGTAACATCATCTCACCCTTGTCGTCCAACTTCTTTCGGAGCTGACCAGGAACGTGTCGAAATGCTACTGAACCGAAAACTTTCAAATGACTTACGCTTGGTTTAAATCCAGATCATACCTCTTCTAGAGTCACCTTATCAAGCTTTTTTGTAGGTATCTATTCAACAAATAGGCGGTTGTAGAAATGGCTTCACCCCATAGTTTCTTTCAGCAAGTCTTTATCATGCTTCAAACCATGTTCATTATTGAATGATTTTTTCTCTCAGCAATACTATTTTGTTGTGGTGTATAGAGTGGCACAATCTCACGCACTATCCCCTCTTTATTACAATACTTTCCAAACTCATTCGAGGTATACTCACCTCCACCATCCGTTTTGAGAATTTTGAGCTTGTGACCACATTGCCGCTAAACCATGGCCTTGAATTGTTTGAACACATAAAATACCTCATCCTTCCTCTTGATTAGGTATATACATAGTTTCCTACTAAAATCATCGATCAATGTGACAAAATACCTATTACCATCATACGAATCGACTTGCATTGGACCGCACACATCGGGATACACAACCTCAAGGTGATGTTTGGTCCTATGACCTGCATCCTTGCTGAAATTACTCTTGTGCATCTTCCCTTGCATGCGCTCTTTACATATCTCAGCTAGAATGTTGATTATTGGAAACCCGGTTACCATACCATCCCTTCGTAACGTGTCAAGATCACGAAAATTGAGATGTTTAAGACGGAAGTGTCATAACCACTCTTCTCGACTTGTTGCTGTAGCTAAATACCTATGCTTCATCACTTTCAACAACAATTTAAAAGTCCTATTGAAAACTATAGAAGCCTTAAGGACCAAAACACTGTTTCCATCCTCTTAATTCCCAGAATATACAAAACATCCTTGATCATAGAATGTCCACCATTCTTCTTTTCGATCAAAACATCACTGACACCTTCAGCCGCAAGAGTGGTATCATCCGCAAATTTTAATCTACTTTTTGCAGATTAATTGATTTTCATAAACCAATCCTTTATACATGTCATATGTGTTGAACAACTAGAATCCAAGTACCATTCATTGCTGCCTTGTACTCCATCTCGAACGGTAATCATTACGTTTTTCACCGAACGCGTTTTTGCAGCTTTTTTCGAACTGCTGCAGTAGCTGTCCCGCAATTGACAAGTGCTACTGCTGTTGCCCAACACCTCTTTAATACCATAATTATCCTCTGTGGTCATAACTAAGAGCGTATTTTCATCATCTACCTCTTGCCTCGCAACCTTGGCTTCATCTCCTTGGGAACCCCTCTGTTTTTCACCACATTCACTTGAAAAGTGTCAAAGCTTTCGACATTTTCAGCACTGAACTTTGCTTTTGTGCCTCGGTTTTCTACCTGTAGTGTTGCCTCGATCACCATATCCATTGGAGTTGTTCTCACCATTTTCACCATCGAAACCTTTGAATTTTGTGGATCATTTCCCCTTCGAAGTCCATTTTCCTTTTGATCTTTTACTCTTTTCATTAAGCTGTGCTTGCAAAGCAATCTCCGCTTTGGATTTATCGCTTCCTCTCTCATCTATCCTTTGATCATGAGTCTCAAGAGAGCTTTGAAGCTCATATTTTTTCAACGTCGCAAGAGCTTTAAACTCTTCGATATCCACTACAATGTTGTCAAATTCATCTTCTAAATTTCTAGTTTAACAAATGTTCTGCTGATGAATTATATATGATCGGTGAGGCGGTAAATTAACACCACTCTTAAACCTTTTGTATGGATAAATAATTGTGTCATCTCTTCACCTTGCTTTTGTACCTTCCTTACAGCCAGCACAGTTTCAGGTTCAAACACCTCTTCCTGCTCTCCTGCCATAAGGCCGGACAGCTCTTCATTCTCATGGTACTGTCCCACAGCTTTATTCAATAATGATACATGGAATACTGGATGAACCCTAGAACTTATTGGCAACTTCAGTTTGTAGGCGACAACTCCGATTCTTTCCGTAATAGGGTAAGGCCCATAGTATCTAGCAGCAAGTTTAGCATTAATGTTTGTAACCATCGAATTTTGCCTATGTGCTCTCAGCTTAACAAAAACCCATTCTCCTATTTCAAAACTCCTATCACTTCTCTTCTTTTCAGCCTGAGCCTACATTCTATCTTGTGCTTTGTGCAACTGACTTCTCAACTGTCTGATAGCCTCATCCCTTTCTACCAAGTCTCTCTGCACTGCCTCAACCCTTGTCTCTCCTTGTGCCCATCTACCCATCACTGGAGGAGGTCTGCCATACACCATTCAAAAGGGGTGTGTTCTGTAGTAGTGTGAAATGAAGTATTGAACAAGTACTCAGCCCAATGTAACCATGACATCCAAGTCTTGGATTGAGTTCCCTAGGCCTTAAACAATTCTCTCCAAAAATTGCTCATGAAGACGAGGTCTCTATCACTCACTATAGACATACGTATCCCATGCAACCTGACTACTTCCTTGCTAAAAATCTCAGCCAAACTTCTAGCCGTATTGGGATGCTTAAGAGGAATAAAATGACAATATTTAGACAACCTGTCCACTACTAGGAAAATAGCTTCACACCCCTTGGATTTTGGAAAGCCGGTGATGAAATCCATAGAAATTTCTTCCCAAATGCGTTCTGGTATGGACAGAGGTTGCAACAAGCCCCCTCGAGAAGAAGCCAAGTATTTTTGCCTTTGGCAAACATCACAACTTATTACAAATTCCTGCACTACTCCCTTCATTCCTACCCAATATTCATTTGCTGCCAGCCTTCGATATGTCTTGTAGAACCATGAGTGCCCTCCTAGATGAGTGCTATGGAACTCTTTCAATAGCGTAGGAATCATGGATGAATGTCTTGAAAGGACTAGTCTTCCATCATACATTAAGACTCCATGTTTATAGACATATCCAGGTTTGGACATCGGATCTTGTGACAATTCAACTATTATTTTCTGTAACTCCTCATCATTCTGCACCTCTTCCTTCATTAATTTTGTCTGATCCCACTGCAGAAAAGATGTGATGCTCCTCAACTCCATTCCCTCGTGCATTCTAGACAATGCATCAGTTCCTCTATTTAATTTTCCTTGCTTATAGACAACCTCAAAATCATAACCAAGTAGTTTCGCAGCCCGATTTTGATGCTCTGCAGTAGAGACTCTGTTGCAACAATTGCTTCAGGCTCTTTTGGTCAGATGAGACAATGAATTTCCCGCCAAAGAGGTTGGGTCTCCAATGTTGGATAGCCAACCCTAATGCCATGAGTTCTTTCTCATATGCTGATTTGGACAAATTTCTTACTCCCAACACCTTACTAAAGTAAGCTATTGACCGTTTTTCCTGCGTTAGAATTGCCCCTATACCACTGCCAGAGACATCACACTCGATTACAAATGGCTTACTAAAATCAGGTAGAGCCAAGACAGGTGCTGTAGTGAGCTTCACCTTTAACTCTTCAAAAGCTCTTTGAGTTTCATCTCTCCAATTAAATCCATCTTTTTTTGTCAACTCTGTTAACGGTTTAGCTATCTTGCCATAGTGTTTGATAAACTTCCTGTAATATCCAGTCAGCCCTAAGAATTCTCTAACTTCACATTCTTAGGGGTAGGCCATTGGGTCACACTGACGACCTTATTAGGGTCCACAACTACTCCGTCTTGAGATATGACATGTCCCATGTAGTCAATGGATTTCTGAACAAATAGACACTTCTTCTTGTTGGCTACTAACCCATTGTTATCTAACACTCGCAACACAATTTGTAAGTGTTGCAAATGGGTCTCCCAATCATCACTGTATACTAGTTATCGTCGAAGATAACCAACACATATTTCCCAAGCATGGGTTTAAACACTTCATTCATGAGTCTTTGAAATGTGGAGGGTGCGTTCATAAGGCCAAATGGGATGACTAGAAATTCATAGTGTCCCTCATGAGTACGAAAGGCTGTCTTGTATACATCCTCTTCCTTGACCCTTAGTTGATGCAAACCGGATTTTAAATCCAATTTAGAGAAAAATCTAGCACCATGCAACTCATATAACAACTCTTCTATAATAGGTATTTGGAATTTATCAGGGATGGTTACCTACCTTGTTTAGGACTCTGTAATCTATGCGCATGCGCCACGAGCTGTCCTTCTTCACCAATATTACCGGACTAGAAAGAGCTTGTGCTGTTCCTGATTATTCCGGTAACCTAACATCTCTTTGATTTGCTTCTCGATTTCATCTTTGTGATGATGAGGATATCTATAGGGCCTTACATTCACCGGACTTGCTCTTCTACTAACTTAATGACATGCTCCTTGCCTTTGATTGGTGGTCGCCCGTTAGGCTCTACGAACACCGAAGCAAAATTGTGTAATAACTGACCCAGCCTCTCCTTCTATAGTTGAGACAAATGGGCTTCTTGGGCTCCTCCACTACCCTGCATCTCTATACTCCCTAACTTCCTTCCTCTCCACTGCTTAGGCTCCTCTAATATACTCTGCAGAGCCACCATGGACTCATTGGTGCCCCCTAAACCTTGTAATGTAACCCACTCCTTATTACTCCAAAAACTCATGAGTTGTTTCTTCCAATTCATAATCATATTTCCAAGGGTATTCAGCCACTCTATTCCCAACACGACATCAATTCCGCCTAATTCAAACAGATGCATACCCGCTTGAATTTCGAATCCCCCAATCTTTAGTTTCACCTCCCTACAAACTCCTTGAGTCATGGTTTAAAACCCATCACCAGACTTGATTCGCATTTGTGAAGTTTTCTCCATTGGCCAATCCATCTTGCATACCAACTTCTGAGAAATGAAGTTATGCGTAGCTCCGCTGTTGACCAACACCAGCACCGAAACTCCTTTGATTTCTCCTCGGAACCGCATAACTTGGGGCATGTTATTAGTCTTCTCATCCAAATGCATCAAACTCATCTCGCCCATCTCATCGTCATCCGCCTCATTCACTTCTATTGCAAAAACTTGACCATCTTGCTCCTCTGTATCACTGTCACCAACAAGCAGGGTTCGAAGGTGTTTATCGGGGACTGATGTGTAGGGGAGAAAGGCCCTTTACATTTGAAGCAAAGACCATTATGTTTTCTATCCATCAATTCCTGGTAGGATAAATGTTGAAATCCACGGTCACGAGGCCCATTTCTCCTCCTATCTCCATGGGTTGTTCTTTTTTCTCTTAAGCCCAACAGGGTTGCTTTTAGAACCCCCACTCACTCCACCTTCTCTATTCTTCACTAAAATCCAATCTGAATTCCCTCGACCCGCTCCATGAGTTCGAGGTCGGTGTGACCCGTTTCCAGATCCGACCCCCTACTACTAGACGATCCATTTTCTTCACATATTTTCTTCACCGCCGCACGCGTCACCTGTAATAGTCTTGCGCGACTAAGTTCCCCCATAGCTATGAAGCTGCGAACTCGACCTCTAATCTCTGCCTTCAATCCGTGAAAAAAATATCCCAAAAATTGCTTGTCAGGCAATTTCGGAATCTGAGCCATAAGATACTCCAATTCGGTGATGTATTCTTCTACTGTCCCACTCTTTTTCAGACCTGTTAACTGCTAGTATACAACACCGTCGCCGTGTCCACCATATATGGCCAACAGTGAGTCCTTCAACTTCTCCCACGACAAACCTTCATCTTATCCTGCTAGAGAATTAAAGAAATGAAGCGTAGCTCCTTCCATACACAACTGAGATAGATCCACCTTCAACTCCGGTAGCGTCCCCTGAATACGGAAATAAACTTCAGCGCGCGAAATCCACCCTGTTGGATCTTCACCGTTGAAGGACGGTAGCTTCACGTTTTTGATGGATTGACGAAACTCAGTCAATGCACCACCAATGAGGTTGCGAAGCCCGGATCCGAAGGAATCCTCCTTCCCCGATGATTGTCCCCGTTTGGCATTTGCACTACCTTCTCCTTCCAGCATCGTCTTGCCTAGACACTTTTCGAACATGGCCATGAGGCTCTCATGGCTACTCTTCACCGCATTCTGGACGTCTAGTAACGTCGATTTTACCTCCGACATCTCGCTTTCTAACGCCGCAACCTTCGCATCCATCTTAACAAACTCCGAGTAGCTAACCTTCTTTGGGGGCATTCACTGGTTCCGGGAAAGAGATCCGGCAGGTCGGACCAGTTTGATACGAACTAACAGAACAGTAATAAATGTAGCAGTGAAACAGTTACGAAAATAAGCTTTATTGATGAAAATGGAAAACAAGTACAGAGAATAGAATTTTGTCAATTCCAAAATGGGTCCAAGGGCATTCTAGACAAGACATCAGCTCCTCTATATAATTTGCCTTGCTCATAGACAACCTCAAAATCATAACCAAGTAGTTTTGCAGCCCAGTTTTGCTGCACTGCAGTAGAGACTCTTTGTTATAACAATTGCTTCGGGCTCTTTTGGTCGGTAGAGACAATGAATTTCCTGCCAAAGATGTAGGGTCTCCAATGTTGTATAGCCAACCCCAATGCCATAAGTTCTTTCTCATATGCCGATTTGGACGAATTTCTTACTCCCAACACCTTACTAAAGTTAGCTATCGGCCGTTTTTCCTGCATTAGAATTTCCCCTATACCACTGCCAGAGGCATCACACTCGATTACAAATGGCTTACTAAAATCAGGTAGAGCCAAGACAGGTGCTGTAGTGAGCTTCACTTTTAACTCTTCAAAAGCTCTTTGAGTTTCATCTCCCCACTTAAACCCATCTTTCTTTGACAACTCTGTTAACGGTTTAGCAATCCTGCCATAGTGTTTGATAAACTTCCTGTAATATCGAGTCAGCCATAAGAATCCTCTAACTCCCTTCACATTCTTAAGGGTAGGCCATTAGGTCACACTGACTACCTTATTAGGGTCCACAGCTACTCGATCTTGGGATGTGACGTGTCCTAAGTAGTTAATGGATTTCTGAGCAAATAGACACTTCTTTTTGTTGGCTACTAACCCATTGTTATCTAACACTTGCAACACAATTTGTAAATGTTGCAAATGGGTCTCCCAATCATCATTGTATACTAGTATATCGTCGAAGAAAACCAACACATATTTCCTAAGCATGGGTTTAAACACTTCATTCATGAGGCTTTGGAATGTGGAGGGTGCGTTCATAAGGCCAAATGGCATGACTAGAAATTTTGTATACTAGTATATCGTCGAAGAAAACCAACACATATTTCCTAAGAATGGGTTTAAACACTTCATTCATGAGGATTTGGAATGTGGAGGGTGCGTTCATAAGGCCAAATGGCATGACTAGAAATTCATAGTGTCCCTCGTGAGTACGAAAGGCTGTCTTGTATACATCCTCTTCCTTGACCCTTACTTGATGATAATCGGATTTTAAATCCAATTTAGAGAAAAATCGAGCACCATGCAACTCATCTAACAACTCTTCTATAATAGGTATTGGGAATTTATCAGGGATGGTTACCTTGTTTAGGACTCTGTAATCTATGCACATGCGCCAAGAGCTGTCCTTCTTCACCAATATTACCGGATTAGAGAAAGAGCTTGTGCTGTTCCTGTTTATTCCGGTATCCAACATCTGTTTGATTTGCTTCTCGATCTCATCTTTGTGATAATGAGGATATCTATAGGGCCTTACATTCACCGGACTTGCTCTTCTACTAACTTAATGACATGCTCCTTGCCTTTGATTGGTGGTCGCCCGTTAGGCTCTATGAACACCGAAGCAAAATTGTGTAATAACTGACCCAGCCTCTCCTTCTGTAGTTGAGACAAATGGGCTTCTTGTGCTCCACTACCCTGCATCTCTATACTCCCTAACTTCCTTCCTCTCCACTGCTTAGGCTTTTTAATATACTCTGCAGAGCCACCATGGACTCATTGGTGCCCCCTAAACCTTGTAATGTAACCCACTCCTTATTACTCAAAAAAATCATGAGTTGTTTCTTCCAATTCATAATCATATCTCCAAGGGTATTCAGCCACTCTATTCCTAACACGACATCAGTTCCGCCTAATTCAAACAGATGCATACCCGCTTGAATTCAGAATCCCCCAATCTTTAGTTCCACCTCCCTACAAACTCCTTGAGTCATGGTTTGAAACCCATCACCCGACTTGATTCGCATTTGTGAAGTTTTCTCCATTGGCCAATCCATCTTGCATACCAACTTCTGAGAAATGAAGTTATGCGTAGCTCCGCTGTTGACCAACACCAGCACCGAAACTCCTTTGATTTCCCATTGGAACCGCATAACTTTGGGGGTGTTATTAGTCTTCTCATCCAAATGCATCAAACTCATCTCTCCCATCTCATCGTCATCCGCCTCATTCACTTCGATCGCAAAAACTTGACCATCTTGCTCCTCTGTATCACTGTCACCAACAAGCAGGGTTCGAAGGTGTTTATCGGGGCACTGGTGTGTAGGGGAGAAAGGCCCTTTACATTTGAAGCAAAGACCATTCTGTTTTCTATCCATCAATTCCTGGTAGGATAAATGTTGAAATCCACGGTCACGAGGCCCATTTCTCCTCCTATCTCCATGGGTTGTTCTTTCTTCTCTTAAGCCCAACAGGGTTGCTTTTAGATCCCCCACTCACTCCACCTTCTCTATTCTTCACTAAAATCCAATCTGAATTCCCTCGACCCGCTCCATGAGTTCGAGGTCGGTGTGACCCGTTTCCAGATCCAAACCCCTTACTACTAGACGATCCATTTTCTCCACATATTTCCTTCACCACCGCACGCGTCACCTGTAATAGTCTTGCGCGACTAAGTTCCCCCATAGCTATGAAGCTGCGAACTCGACCTCTAATCTCTGCCTTCAATCCGTGAAAAAAATATCCCAAAAATTGCTTGTCAGGCAATTTCGGAATCTGAGCCATAAGATACTCAAATTCAGTGATGTATTCTTCTACCGTCCCACTCTTTTTCAGACCTGTTAATTGCTAGTATACAACACCGTCGCCGTGTCCACCATATATGGCCAACAGTGAGTATTTCAACTTCTCCCACGACAAAACTTCATCTTATCCTGCTAGAGAATTAAAGAAATGAAGCGTAGCTCCTTTCATACACAACTGAGATAGATTCACCTTCAACTCCGGTAGCGTCCCCTGAACACGGAAATACACTTCAGCGCGCGAAATCCACCCTGCTGGATCTTCGCCGTTGAAGGACGGTAGCTCCACCTTTTTGATGGATGGACGAAACTCAGTCAATGCATCACCACTGAGGTTGCGAAGCCCAGATCCGGAGGAATCCTCATTCCCCGATGATTGTCGCCCTTTGTCATTCGCACTACCTTCTCCTTCCAGCATCGTCTTGCCTAGACACCCTTCGAACATGGCCATGGGGCTCTCATGGCTACTCTTCCCCGCATTCTGGATGTTTAACAACGTCGATTTTACCTCCGACATCTCGCTTTCTAACGCCGCAACCTTCGCATCCATCTTAACAAACTCCGAGTAGCTAACCTTCTTTGGGGGCATTCACTGGTTCCGGGAAAGAGATCCGGCAGGTCGGACCAGTTTGATACGAACTAAAATAAATGTAGCAGTGATACAGTAATAGTGTTGGGAATAGGTCAGGGCATACCTTAAATAGGTCATTAGTGTGTTGAATCAAGTTTCCTTTTATGCCTTTTTCCAGTTTGTTTTCTGTAGGTTGATGAAACGAACTTGATTTAGATTTAAACTCAGACATGTATTTCATTTTTGTGCTTTTATTCGTTTGAAATTCTCGCAATTTTATTTTAATTCCTTATTCCATCTGAAACTATGCTGCAACAGTTGGTGGAATATCAATGAAAGTCCGGTATATGTTCTTCTAAACCCTACACGATCAATCATTCTCAGAAGGATCTCCCTGTCAGTATATTTAATAGTGGTATGCAATCTGGATACTTGAATTATGTTTCTATTCTATTCTATTATTTTTCATCATTTTCTCTTTTCGTAAATTTTATTGGATAAAGATATAAGTACCATATATTGGAGGATAAATCCTTAACAAAGATATTACAAAAAGAGAGACAGGCAGTATTGGGGATCCAATCTCTTTACATATCCAAAATAGAGAATGTAGCAGTGTGACACTGATACTGTTTTGTTTCTATGCATCTTGCTCAATTTTTTGGTTGTCATTTTAGCTTCTTGTTGCGGAGAAGGTTAATTCTGTGTTATTATAGGTGCTTGCTGTTACAACTTCAGAACTGCATGTCGGATTCCACAACTTATCTTTGTTTGGTCAAGCTATACTATTGAGGTTGGGCTTTTATAACTGCTATTATCCTTTTTCATTTTTCATATATGAAATCTCTGTAATTCAACAATTTCCACTGTTTTTCTACGACGTCGTTCTCCAAGACATGCCTCCGGCGCGTCGACGCGAAGCGAACAAGGCTAAGGCGAACGGACACTTGCGTTTAGGCGATCTTGTAAATCCTTCTTGGCCTGCCAAGGTGTGCGCTACTCTTTTCATCGTTGTTTTCAGTTTTTTCTTCATGATTTCTTTGTGAATACATTGCAAATCTTTGTGAATACATTGTAAAGGGTAGGATGGTAAGATAAACGTTTTCTCCTCTTTAAACAAACAACTTAATTGTGTTAGAAGTATTTTCATATATTGTTTTCATCGGTTGTTTTTACATGCTCTCTTAGGTGCCTATGCTAGTAGATAAATTCAAATAAGTCAATTCAAATTCAAACAGATGAGAAGTTCGTGATGTTGCATTGACTAATGGATGTTCATTACATTTCAGGGTTTGTGTATGGAGTGCTCTATTGCTGTTTCTTTTAGCAATATTCAATGCTGGCAATATCATCAATAGATTTACAAGGATTGCTGGTGAGGTTTTTGGCATGTTGATTACAGTCTTATTCATTCAAGAGGCTATCATGGTTAGTTTTCTGATATATTAGTTTTGTTTGAGGTATTAAATATCAAGTGAAAATTGATTCTGGCATAACACGGAAAAAAAACTTTGATGCAAGTTATTATTGTATTTTATTTTTAGGGAATGGTAACTGAGTTTCAAGTTCCGAAACAAGGGATCCAACATTGGATAAGTTCCAATTTTATTGGTTGTATGAAAATGGATTGCTTGGTGTTATATTCACTTTCGGCCTTCTCTATACTTCTTTAAAAAGCAGAAGAGCAAGGTCGTGGTTATACGGAACAGTTTTGTCGAGTAAATTACGATTAAATAATATGTAACAGGTTTATTGGAGTTTAGAATCTGACTTTATTTGTTTATGGAGCAGAAATGTTAAGAGGTTTCATTGCAGATTATGGAGTTCCTTTCATGGTAGTGGTGTGGACAGCTTTATCATTCGCAGCAGTATCGAGTAAAGTAGCTTCTGGTGTTCCAAGAAGACTTATTGCACCTTTGACTTTGTTGGGAAAAATAACAAATATAGAAGATAGTAATAAAATGCGGAAGCTGCTGGATCAACTTTTCCCCTGCGTGCAATTAAAAATAAGCTCCAAACAAAATTGTTCAGACAACAATAATAAGCACAAAATAGAGCAAATAAAATAAGGAGACACCAGAATTATTAACGTGGGAAAAAACCCTTAAAGGGAAAACAACCCACGGGACCAAGCCAGTAAATCTTCCACTAATAAATTAATGGGTACACCACAAGTCCTCCTGGAACCACCAGGGATCAACAGAGCAAATATAATCTTCACCGTACAAGGTGGATATCAAATCAACTAACCCCTCAACGGGTTCTACGACACAACAATGAAGAGACACTCTTTGATATTCTTCTCTCTGTCTGTAGAGTCTGTCTGTAGAGTCGCTTACGTTGCAACACAAGGGGTTTTCTCTGTCTGTCGAGTCTCTCTCGTTGCAACACAAGGGTTAAAACCCTTTAAACATTTCATGGACTTTGGCCCACAAAGCTAATTCCCCCTTTTTTTTTCTTCTCTTTTAATAATAATAATAATATTAAGATTAAGTGGGCTCACTTATTTTGGTGACCCACACAACAATTCTCCCCCTCACCAAATTAAAGCGAGACCATAGGTGACCAAACCTGCTTTCTTTCTGTAAGTAGAGAACTTCTCCATAGGTAAGGCCTTTGTCATCATATCTGAACCATTCTCGTCAGTATGGATTTTCTATAATGTAAATTTTTTCATCTCCAGCGCATCGCGTATCCAATGATACCGAACATCAATATGCTTCGACTTTGAGTGATAAGTCGAGTTCTTGCTGAGATGGATTGCACTCTGACTGTCACAATATAAAATATATTTCTCATGTGAGAGACCCAAATCTTGTAGGAATTTCTGCATCCAAAAGAGTTCCTTTGCAGCTTCTGTGGCGGCAATATACTCTGCCTCTGTAGTAGACAAAGCAACACATTTCTGCAATCTAGACTGCCTTGACACTGCTCCCCCTGCAAAAGTCATCATATAACCAGAAGTAGACTTCCTAGAATCCACATCACCAGCCATGTCTGCATCTGCAAAACCATCTAACATAGGCTTACCACCTCCAAAGCACAAACAGACTCCAAAAGTACCTTTGAGATACCTGAGTATCCATTTCACAGCTTGCCAATGTTCTTTGCCAGGATTAGAGAGGAAACGACTGACCACGCCAACTGCATGAGCAGTATCTGGACGTGTACACACCATCGCATAAATCAAGCTACCAACTGCAGATGCATACGAAATATTCTCCATTTCTTCTTTGTCTTTCTCACTTGTAGGACATTGCATAGAGCTCAATTTGAAGTGACCTGTAAGTGGAGTGCCAACTGATTTTGAATTTGACATATTAAACCTCTCCAATACCTTCTCAATGTACTTTTGCTGTAATAACCACAATTTGCAATTCTTCCTGTCACGTGTAATTCTCATGCCAAGGATTTGCTTTGCAGGGCCTAAATCCTTCATTGCAAAGGACTTGCTCAACTCTCTTTTCAAATGCTCAATCTCTTTGATGTCATGACCAACAATCAACATGTCATCGACATAAAGCAAAAGGATAATAAATTTCTCACTAGGAAATTTCTTCACAAACACACAATGATCAGAAGAAGTTTTTGCATACCCATGATCCACCATGAAAGAATCAAATTTCTTGTACCATTGCCTTGGAGCTTGTTTAAGACCATACAAGCTCTTCTTCAATCTGCAGACAAGCCTCTCTTTACCTTTAACAGCAAAACCATCAGGCTGCTCCATGTAAATTTCTTCCTCCAAATCACCATGGAGAAATGCGGTCTTCACATCAAGTTGCTCAACCTCTAAATTCAAACTGGCTGCCAAACCAAGTACAACTCGGATTGAAGACATCTTGACCACAGGTGAAAAAATTTCTTCAAAATCTATACCTTTCTTCTGACTGAATCCTTTCACAACCAACCTTGCCTTGTACCTTGGATGTGAGCTATTTTCTTCTGACTTCAATTTAAACACCCACTTATGCTTGAGTGCTCTCTTAGCATTAGGTAGCTTCACTAGCTCAAATGTGTGGTTCTCATGTAAGGATTTCATCTCTTCTTGCATGGCTTTGTACCCCTTGTCTTTCTCTTCATGTGACCTAGCTTCTTCAAAGCTTTGTGGCTCTCCCCCATCAGTAAGCATCACATATTCATGAGGAGGATATCTCTGTGAAGGATGGTACTCTCTGGTGGATCTTCTCACTGGCTCAGGAGGTTGCTCTGGTGGAATTTATTCAATTTCTTCATCAACTTGGGGCTCAGGAACATCACCTGCATTGTCCACATCTACATTCACATCTCCCCCATTATTATTGACTATGGTAGGAGGCTCTGGATCAACATCAATGTACCTGTGGATAACCTGTTTCTGCTTTTCATTCTTGTCAATATCTTCGATGGTTTGGTCTTCAACAAAAATAGCATCTCGACTTCTAAGGACTTTCCTGTTAACCGGATCCCAAAACCTGTAACCAAAGTCTTCACGACCATAACCCAAGAAGACACACTGTTTTGATTTACCATCAAGCTTGGACCTCTCATCTCTGGGAATATGAACAAATGCCTTGCAGCCAAACACTCTCAAGTGATTATATGAGACATCTTTCCCTCGCCACACCCTCTCTGGAATATCACCATCAAGAGGAATTGAAGGAGAAAGGTTGATCAAATCTACTGCAGTTCTCAACGCTTCACCCCAGAATGATTTAGACAATTTTGCATGAGAGAGCATGCATCTGATTCTGTCATTAATTGTGCGGTTCATTCTTTCTGCAACTCCGTTGTGCTGTGGAGTCTTTGGAACGGTCTTCTCAAGCCTGATTCCATGTTCCCTGCAATAATGCTCAAATGGCCCCCTGTATTCACCACCATTATCTGCTCTGACACACTTCAACATTTTTCCTGTTTCTCTTTCCACACTTGCATGGAAGTGTTTGAACATATCAAGTACCTGATCTTTGGATTTCAAAACAAAAGCCCACACTTTTCTCGAGTGATCGTCAATAAATGTCACAAAATAAGAATAGCCACTAAGGGATTTAACATCCATAGAGCAAACATCAGTGTGAACTAAATCCAAGATATGTGACCTCCTGTGAGGAGGGTGAGTGCGGAAAGAAACTCTATGTTGTTTACCAATAATACAATCAGAGCAAGTTTTGAGAGATGTACCTTTCACCGGAAGCAGATTTTTCCTTGCAAGAGTGTCTAGTTCCTTCTCACTCAAGTGACCGAGCCGCTTATGCCATAGCTCTGTAGAACAATCCTCACTTGCATTCACTTGAGGGGCACACAATTTTGTAGAAGTCCAGTAAAGGGTGTTTTTCTTCACTCCCTTTGCTACCACCAAAGTACCCTTGGTGCACTTCCATTTACCATCGCCAAAGGAATTATGATAACCATCATCATCAAGTACCTGTACTGAAATCAAGCTGAGGCGCATATCAGGAATATGCCTGACGTTCTTCAAGTGTAGCTTGCATCCAACATTAGTTTCTACCCAGATATCTCCAATGCCAGCAACCTTGCTTACCCCTTGATTACCCATCTTTACCTGCCCAAAATCTCCAGCAGTATAGGATGAAAAATACTCACGATGAGGAATATGAGGCAGCAGAATCAATAACCCATTCATAATCTTGGCATGCGAGATTAACTGAATCATCTTCATAAACAACAACAACTTCACCATCAGATACAACTGCAGTTGTGTCTTTATCTTCTTTATTATCATTGCCTATTTCCCTTGATTTCTCCCTCTTAAGCAACCTGCATTCTCTTATCATATGACTTGCTTTGTTGCAATGATAGCACCTGATGTCTTTCCTGGACTGTCCTCTTGACTTGCTTCTATCATTAGATTTATGAGAGGTTCTATGTTGGCTTCTCCCCCGTGACTCAACAACCAAGGCTTCTGTGTGAGTCGATGAACTAGCCATATTGTTTCCCTTCCTCCTGATTTCTTCATTCAATAGGGCTTCTTTCACAGTATCAAAAGTCATATTGCCATTAGTGGAATTGCTCAGAGATACCACCAATGTTTCCTAACTGTCTGGCAATGAGCTAAGCAACAACAAAGCAAGTAGCTCATCAGGAAGTTTAATCTCAATAGTAGTCAGCTGATTCACAAGATTCTGAAAACTGCTCATATGCTCTGCCACTGAAGAACCATCTCTGTACTTCAGATTAACCAGTCTCCGAAACAAAAATACCTTGTTCTGTGCATTCTTGGACTCAAACATGTCCTTCAATTTCTTCCACAGACTGTGGGCACTAGTCTCACTAGACACATGATGATAAATGCTCTGATCTATCCATTGCCTGATCATGCCAATTGTTTTTCTGTTTGCCTTTGTCCATTCTGCAACAGATTTATCCTCTGGCTTAGTACCGTCTCCGTCAATGGGATCATACAAGTCCTTACAGAACAATAAGTCTTCCATCCGGGATTTCCAAATAGAATAATTGGAAGAATCCAATTTCAGCATAGTACCAGCCATATCACCTTCACCCATTTTAATAGCACCAAACAGAACTCCAACCAAGGAGCTCTGATACCACTGTTGGGAAAGAAAACAAATATAGAAGATAGTAATAAAATGCGGAAGCTGCTGGATCAACTTTTCCCCTGCGTGCAATTAAAAATAAGCTCCAAACAAAATTGCTCAGACAACAATAATAAGCACAAAATAGAGCAAATAAAATAAGGAGACACCAGAATTATTAACGTGGGAAAAAACCCTTAAAGGGAAAACAACCCACGGGACCAAGCCAGTAAATCTTCCACTAATAAATTAATGGGTACACCACAAGTTCTCCTGGAACCACCAGGGATCAACAGAGCAAATATAATCTTCACCGTACAAGGTGGATATCAAATCAATTAACCCCTCAACGGGTTCTACGACACAACAATGAAGAGACACTCTTTGATATTCTTCTCTCTGTCTGTAGAGTCGCT